>MU105599.1:475808-560673 GCA_012274485.2 Sinapis alba
CCGTAAGTCTTCTGGCTAGAAGACTTTCGAGTTAAGTCTTCCTTATGTGAAGGACTTAGTTAAGTCTTCCAGAAGACTTAACTCAAAAGTCTTCTAGCCAGAAGACTTACGGGAAGACTTAGTTAAGTCTTCTGGTAAGTCTTCTGGTCAATTTTTTTATAAATGACTTACATATAAGTCTTCTATTGTTCTAATACGTCAAATATCTAACTTGATATCTTTATATAATGCAGACTCGCGTGATCAACTATTTTGAAAGGAACATCGAAGAAATGTTTTCAAAATGAAATAATGATAGAGAGGATGTGTATGTCGAGAACATTATTCAAGTCATGTTTAATGCTCCGCCTAATTGGAAGTGGACCATGAATTGCTGGGAAGACGAGGGTATCTACCCGTGGACCAATCCAAAGTCGCACGTTGTGTACGTGAAGGAAGAGAGTTTTGTGAAGAGTCTTGTTGTGAGAGAAGAAGATATTGAGAGACCTTCAAAGAGAGCTCGTATAGAGGCACCTGTAGAGCCTCGTTCGGAGGATATTCCAGATAATCCTTCGGGGGCTATTCCAGATGCTCGTTCAGAGGCTTTTATTCCTGTGAGTGGGGTTGACAAAGCATACATTGAAAAATGTTTCAAGGACCTCACAGATGTCATGAGGGATGGGTTTGGGATGAGCCTTAAGGAGATGAAGCTTCTTGGGAATAGGATGGATGTTGTGGAGAAGAAGCTGAGAATCACCGGAAAAGAGAGCTCCTCTCATGATCTTCAACAAACTACCTCAAGTCTGCCTAAAAGGAGGCTCGAACACGGGGTTAGTTCCGAAACCATGCTCCCTTTAGAAAAATTAATAGGAAACTTGGCTGAAAACTTTGTTTGTATTGCAGAGTGAAAGTGTGAATGGGACGAAAGCAAGACAGGATGAAGAACCGAGTTCATCCAAAGCTCTGAGTATTGAAGCCAAAGAGAAGGAAGTGAAAGAGGAAAAAGAGAAGGAGTTGAAAGAGAAGGCCAATAAGGGCTTAGAGAAGGCCTTAGCGAAGGCGAAAGAGGCTAAAGCCAATGAGGCTAAAGCCAATGAGGCTAAATCCAATGAG
The DNA here is from genome assembly GCA_012274485.2 of Sinapis alba. Lineage (NCBI taxonomy): Eukaryota > Viridiplantae > Streptophyta > Magnoliopsida > Brassicales > Brassicaceae > Sinapis > Sinapis alba. The sequence goes on from MU105599.1 coordinate 476,901, forward strand.
GCTAAAGCCAAGGAAAAGAAGGTTAAAGCCAAGGAAAAGGAGGCTAAAGCCAAGGAAAAGGAGGCTAAAGCTAAGGAAAAGGAGGAAAAGGAGACGAAGGAAAAAGAGGAAAAGGAGGCCAAGGAAAAGGAGGTCAAACTGGCCGCAGAGGCCTGCCTCGGAAAGGCCAAACTGGAGGAAGAGGCCAAAGCCAAAGAGGCTGCTGATAAAGCCAAAGAACCTGATGAGAGTGCTGCTGAAGCTAGTGTTGTCTTAATGGACAAAGACGAAGACACTGTATCAGATGTAAAGATGAAGGACGCTAGGAGGCTTGCAAAGAAGGATTCTGCTTTGGCAGCTATCCGGGGAAGGAGTGAACGAGATAGGAAGCTTGCTCCCTCACAGCAATCTCCTTTTCAAGGGAATAGCACAACCAAATTGATCATCCCAAACACTAAGGTTGGTCATGGCTATTGTAGGGGATAGATTACATCTACCCACATAAGCCCATTTAAGTGTGAACTCGGCCCATCATGATAACAAAGTCGGCCCATGAAGACTTTGCAAACCGACTTCGGCAGAGGGAAGGCATATAAATAGAAGGAGATTGGGAAGAAAACACATATACACAGACTTGAAGGACAAGCTAGAATTAGGGTTCTTATTACTCATTCTTTGTTCAAACCTTGTTCTTCTTGAGACCAAATCGATCTTTCATCAATAAAATTCTTCTATTCGCTTTCTTAGTCGCCTCTTCGAGAAATCCACAATCGAAATCGATATCCAACCTAGGGTTACCGATTTCAGATTCAACAATTGGCGCCGTCTGTGGGGAACCTTCGAAGAACAACGATCAAGAACAAAGATCAAGAACATCGATCAGAACGATTACAGGATCGCCAACAAACCAAGTAGGTCAACAGCCCGTCGACCTGAACGCCATCTTGGCCTCTCTCGCCGCCGTCGTTCAAAGACTCGATCAACAAGATGCCGCTAATAAGGCGACTCAAGAACGTCTCGAGACAATCGCCGCTGCTTGTCTACCACCAGCACAAGCAGACGATCAAGATCCGGATACCGCCCGGAGACGTTTGTTCCAGACGACGATGCGAAACCAGGCAGTCGATCAAGCGACCAACGAAGAACTTCTGCCTCTTCAAGGAACAATTAAAGACATGTCGTCAAAAATCCATCAAGCCACGAGTTTCGCCCCTGAAATCGATCGAGTCCTGGAAGCAACTCAAAAAACTTCTTTCACCAAGAAGATAACCGACATCAGAGTACGACATCAGGACAAACTCCGAGTACCTTCTTTCCGCGGAGATTCCGACCCCAGCGACCATATGACCAGTTTTAATATTGCTATGGGACGCGCCTATTTTTCCGCGGAAGAACGAGATGCCGGCTATTGCCAACTCTTTGTTGAAAGTTTGGCAGGACCCGTCCTTACCTGGTTCTCCCGTTTAGCTGCGGATTCAATCAGCACCTTTAAGGAACTTTCTACCGAGTTCCTCAAACATTACTCCATGTATATTCGTCAAGGGGCATCAGCAACCGACTTATGGAAGATCTCTCAGGGACAGAAGGAATCCCTCCACGACTTCATGGAACGGTTCAAGAACCTTGTCTCCAAAGTTGATGTCCCAGACAAGACGGCAGTAGAAGCTTTACGTAATGCGCTATAGATTAGGTCGTATTTCCGATCTGACCTCTATACGAATAGCACAATCTCCCTAGAAGACGCACTCCACCGAGCGAATTGCTTCATTCGGATGGAGGAGGATAATGCCGCCTATACCGCAAAACAGAACACGTTGAAGGCTCAGTTGACGCCAAAAGCAACGACGACTTACCAGGAACCTCGTCAGCATCAGCCTAACAAAAAGAAAGGAAAAGTCTTCTCGGCAACCGAGGAACCCGACGCATCTCCCTCCACATCGAAAACCGATCGACCATGGAATGTATGGGATAGAACCCTCGATGGGAAGCCTTTAACATACGACGAGACCAAATTATGCACTTACCATAAGGCCAAAGGCCACGACACTAAAGAATGCAAGCAACTCGCAGAAGCCCTATTCTCAGCATTCAAAAACGGCACCGTCACGCCTGATCCACCAAAGTCAAAACAGAACCGAAAGAAAAGAAGCTGGACAAAGAACCGACAAGCTGGTGCCAAAAAACAGGAATCAAACCAAGCGGTTCACCCCGATGATCAGGATGCGGCCGCTCCACCCCGACATCGCGACGATACCGATATGGAAGAAGAAAGACCACAAGTAGCTCGGCGGATCAACCTTATCTCTGAAACCTACTTACCTTCCTGTGCTATGGAAAACAAGGAGTGCTCTGACCTCCGGGATCATCTTCAGCACAGGCGCCCTACGGTCGACCTGCGGGATATCCTTCTTCAAAGAAAGAAATTGGGACCTCCTAAGAACGGAGACGACCAGGATCTACGAGATCATCTTCAACGCAAGCGTTCTATGACCGAGTTGCGACAGTCCCCTCCACAAGATCAAAAATCAGAATCAACAGAAGGCAACGATGGTTACAACCTCCGAGATCACTTGGTACATGTTCGTTCCACACGCGAACTGCGAGATCCTCACTCACAAATCAAGAAACCAGTGATTCTGGGAGACGATCTCTGAAATAAACTTTCAACTAAGATGGGTATCGCAACCCCTGACCTGCGGACGACACTCTCTGACAAGCGTCCCAGTGTCTTTCGCCGAATTAACGTAATTCGTGGCAGATCACCCCTGTGCAACGATTCTGTGAAGTCAATAAAAGAATACCAACACAGAGCCACAACTGCCCGGCGGTGGCCGACAAAGCACGAAGGAGAAACTTCTGTAACCTTTTCAGAAGGAGATCTAGTCGATAGAGATCAGCCACACAACGACCCGCTGCTAGTCGAGTTGCAAATTGGTACATGCGAAGTCACACGTATACTCATCGACACTGGAAGTTCGGTCGATCTAATATTCCGACAGACCTTGGAGAAAATGTTGATAGATCTGAACGACATCAAGCCATCATCGAGAGTCCTTACCGGTTTCAACGGTTCATCAACCTCCTTATTGGGAACCATCTGCCTTAACGTCTTTGCCGGGGGAGTGAATAAACTCGTTAAATTCTCCGTCATCGACACCAAAACACAATATAACGCGATCCTAGGCACCCCATGGCTTCAAATGATGAAAGCAATCCCGTCGACAATCCACCAATGCATCAAATTTCCCACCAAGGAAGGTACTGTTTTCACGTTGAAAGGGAATCAACGCCTCGCACGAAGCATGTTGATCTCCGATCTCAAAAGCCAACAGGTCACTTTTATCGTCGAGCCAGATAAAAAGCCGTTTCCACCAAAAGAGGAGACAGTCCAAGTCGGTATCGATCCTGATTATCCCGACAGAACCGTGGGAATTGGCTCCGACCTAAGCGACGCCTTATCCACCGAATTGACCATCTTCCTTCGGGCAAACAAATCAATGTTTGCCTGGACGATAGCCGACATGCCTAGTATCGACCCGGCAGTTACGTCACATCGACTCAACATCGACCCGACATACAAACCCATCAAGCAGAAGCGTCGAAAGCTTGGTCCTGAAAGAGCTAAAGCTATCAACGACGAAGTTGATAGACTTTTAGGGGCAGGATCCATTGCCGAGGTTAAATATCCAGATTGGCTCGCGAACCCGGTCGTCGTCAAAAAGAAGAATGGGAAATGGAGGGTGTGCATCGATTTCACCGATATAAACAAGGCATGCCCTAAGGACAGTTTCCCTTTGCCCCATATCGATCAGATGGTGGAATCTACGGCCGGAAATGAGCTCTTATCATTCATGGATGCCTTCTCAGGCTACAATCAGATTATGATGCACCCGGACGATCGCGAGAAGACATCATTCATCACGGACTGCGGCACATACTGTTACCGAGTTATGCCATTTGGACTTAAGAACGCATGAGCTACTTATACACCAGTAAACGTCTTACCGACGCAGAGACGAGATATCCCACCCTGGAAAAAATGGCTCTCGCCGTAATAACATCGGCACGAAAACTGCGACCTTACTTCCAATCCCATTCCATCGTCGTTCTCACCGACCTGCCACTACGAACCATACTCCAGAATGTTAACCAATCAGGGAGACTTTCCAAGTGGGCCATCGAACTCAGCGAATATGATATCTCGTATAAAAGCAGACCTGCAATAAAGGCTCAAGTTTTGACCGACTTCATCGTCAAATCTCCCCAGATCAAGCGGCTGATCTCGATATTCCAGTAAAAAATTGGATCTTGCATGTCGACGGAGCGTCGTCCAATAAAGGATCGGGAATAGGCGTTCATCTCCAATCACCCACCGGCGAACTCATCGAACAATCATTCCGGCTCGGGTTTGCAGCGTCAAACAATGAAGCCGAATACGAAGCGTTAATCACAGGTCTTCGTTTAGCCAATGTAGTAGGAGCCAAACGAGTACAAGCCTTCTGCAATTCTCAACTCGTCACCAGTCAGTTCAGCGGTGACTATGAGGCTAAAAATGAGAGGATGGATGCATATCTCGGTGTCGTCAAAAAGTTGACATCCGAGTTTGATCATTTCGAACTCGTCAAGGTTCCCAGAAAAGACAATTGCTTTTCCGACCGTTAGCCGTACTAGGAAGCAATCAGAGGGATCAGGTCAAACGGACAATCCCCGTTCATACAGTTGAACATCTGAGTATTTTGTTATCACTTGGTAAGGACGTCTACGCCATTTCCTCCACTATCACCGAGATCGTAGAATTAGCTACTCAAGATACTGATTGGCGAACCCCCTTTCTCGATTATCTGGATAAGGGGATACTACCCAAGGATAAATGGGAATCCCGTCGACTTAAAGCAAAAAGCTCCAACTACGTCTCTATCGACGGTAAGCTACACCAGTGGACCGCAAATAAGGTTCTTCTTACCTGCGTCGGGAAGGAAGAAGCAGAAGTCGTAATGATCGAAACCCATGAAGGAGAAGGCGCTAACCACAGTGGAGGCAGGGCCCTCGCGCTTAAACTTAAAACTCAGGGCATTATTGGCCCACCATGGTCGCAGACTGCAAAGAATACGCGTCTCGATGCGAAAAGTGCCAGCGTCACGCACCTAACATCCACTCACCAACCGAGTTGCTGAAAACCTCCGTCTCCCCATACCCGTTCATGAGATGGGCAATGGACATAGTCGGCCCTCTGCCGAGTTCTAAACAAAGGCATTTCTTACTCGTTTTGACCGATTACTTCACAAAGTGGGTCGAAGCCAAGGCCTACGTCCAAATCACCGAGAACGAGGTTCAAAGTTTCATTTGGAAGTACATCATCTGCCGTCACAGACTTCCTTATGAAATAGTAACCGACAATGGATCTCAGTTCACATCGAATAAATTCCGGGATTTTTGTGATAAATGGAGAATTCGACTAAGTTTTTCTACCCCGCGATACCCTCAAGGAAACGGTCAGGCTGAAGCAACCATTAAAACTATCATCGACGGGATCAAGAAACGATTAGATCTCAAGAAGGGACAGTGGGCTGACGAGTTGGACGGAGTACTGTGGTCCCACCGAACCACACCTCGGAGCGCAACAGCAAAGACGCCGTTCTCACTCGCCTATGGAGTCGAGGCAATGGCTCCTGCCGAAGTCAACGTTACTAGCCTCAGGAGGTTAAAGATGCCCCAGAATGAGAACTTGAATCACGAAATGATGATCAATGCCCTGGATCAACTCGAAGAAAGACGAGATCAGGCTTTTCTGCGGATTCAAAATTATCAACATCTCGCCGAATCCTATTACAACAAAAAGGTGAGGTCTCGACCGTTGTAACTCGGCGATCTCGTCCTTCGAAAAGTCTTCGAGAATACCAAGGAATGGAGGGCAGGCAAACTCGGCGCAAACTGGGAAGGTCCGTATAAGATAATACACGTGGTCAAACCAGGAGTTTACCGACTTGAAACATCCTCTGGAGATCAAATCCCACGATCTTGGAACTCGATCAACCTAAAGCGCTACCTCGGTGCTTAGATTGGTAAAGAGGAACTACGGGTGACTTGATCCCGTTTTGGGTACGTAGGCAGCTCGTAACCGAGTTCAGTCACAAAAACAAAAGAAAAATAGATGTAAAAAAAAAAAGGGAACTACGGGTGACTTGATCCCGTTTTGGGTACGTAGACAGCTCGTAACCGAGTTCAGTCACAAAAACAAAATATATATATATATATATATATCTGAATATCTATATGTATGCACTTAACGTGTTCAAACTCGTAAACAATGAAACCACTTCAACTCGAAACGAGGCTGAAAGTCGGTACTAAACCACAATAGGCAAACATGTCGAATGGATTTAGTCAAACCACGTCGAATGATGAACGCGACATCACAATAGGCTATAAAGGAAAAAACCTGTTGAACTTAAAAAAGTTGGACAAGTGCTCTTTCCTATTTTGTACGATTAAACGATGTCGGCATATTTGACGAAATAAAGTCCTATTCGTTGTTCTACAAATAAACGACTTAACAGTATTAGCATACGTACGTTAAGTCTAAAAATTAGACGACAAACAAAGTCGGTTGACAAAAAATGAAAGCAATATCTACATAAACGATATTTCATTAAAAGTTGGATAATTCAAAAAGCCAAACTCGGCCAAAGATATTACAACAAAAGAGATTGCAAGCTAAGAACGAAGATCTTGGATATCTTCGGGAGAAAAGAGTGCCATATTAGAGCCGTGTTCATCAAGGTCGATGGGAAGAAGATCAATCTCGGAGGCATCCACAATCTCCATACTCTGAAGCTCCTCCAGAAAGTGGGCTTCGTCGGTTCTCGCCTTTTGAAGAACCTCTTCCATCGACAGGCCTTGCGATTGAATCTTTTCTAGGCCCTCTCGAGTCCCCTTAGCCTGCGAATAAAGGGCGAGCTTTGCCTGGATCTCATTCTGTTCTCCCAGGAATTGGCCCACCTTCTCATACGTCGGCATAACCTTTTGCCTCAGTATAGACTTAACTCGAAGCCTTTCTTTCTTGACCTCGTGCTCCCGCGACTCTCTCAGCCTCCTTGTTGTCACCTCAAAATTGAGGAGGAGTTCCGATTTTTCCTTCTCCAGGACAGAGCATCGAGAATCAAGGAGCTCCTTCTCAGCCTTCAGCGCCGCCTGCTCTGCGGATAGGAGCTCGTTACGAGATTTTTCGAGATCAGCTTTCTCTGAAGCCTCATTCTTCTCGGTCGTCAGCCCCTCAACCTTATACGCCAACTCGGTGATTTCCTTTCTCTTCTTCTTCAAAGACTTAGTCTTCGCCTCCAGCGATGTCTCATGAGTTCTAAGCTTCATCTCGTAATCTCTCACCATGAGATTAGCGTTCCCGAAAAACTGACAAAGCAAAAGAGAGTCAACGATGTTAAAAGGTTGGTCGTATATATAACCGAAGATAAAAAAGAACTTACGATGGCACCAGCTCTACCCATCTCCCGATAGCGGCTATCTTGGTGAAGCTGGTCCAGTTCGGGCATCCCGCGCTTCTTGAGTTTGATTTGACGAAACATGCGGGCTGGGGCTTCATGGTCTTCGATGAAAGGGACATCTATTGACCGATAATTGAAGTTGATAGCATGAGGATACTCAACTTCTTCTCCCCCTAGGGTCGCTGAAGGAGGATTTTGGCTTTGATCCCTTTGATGACCTTCAGCGGAAGGGGCCAGCTCCGCTTGATTGTTTTCTACCGACATCACGATAGGCACCGGGGCTTCTGTCTTGTTGACGGGAACAATCGAAGGTTCCCAACGAGAGGAGTTTCTCTCTCCATTTCTCCTAAACCGAGATGACCTTCAGGTCCTACGGGTGAAGACCGGTTTGATCTAACACGTTGGGAAGCATCTCGCACACCCGAGTCCCGCTTTCGTTTGGCGGGTCTGCTAACATCGGAAGACCCTCTTCCATGCTCCGGTGTTCCAATCGAATCAGCATAAGAAGGAAGAGTCGAAAGATTAAGTTTTCCCATCCTGCGACCTCGGTTATGTGATTGGATCTCGGTTTGATCGTCGGCTGTTCAAATAAAAGCAAGTATCAGAATCAAGACACTGGGATCTTGCATATCGGCAATGACAGTTTATTATACCTTTAATGATTCTATTCAAAGCAGCTTGGATACGAGCTTCACTGATATCCGGCCAATGCTGATGACTCAAAGTTCTGATAGCCTCGACTTCTTCAAGAAATGATTCAGTACCGCCTTGAGACCACTTCGAGAGACAATCTGCAACAAAGAAGAAACAAATGAAGGAAGATCAGCAGAAGTGCAATAATAAGAAGAACGAGGTCGTACCAATGTTAGCATTGAAATATCCGTTTAAAACTATCGAAGGGTCTTCGAAGGAGGTCTCGTTGATCTTGACATAGAAGTACCGATGATTCCAGAAGTTGACCTTAAACGGTTTTCCAGTAATCACATTGTATTTGGGGACCATCTTCCCGTAAAAGAATCATGTCCTGCCAGTAATACTTGGCGTTGTGAGCTCTTCAAAGAGTCGAACCGACATCGTTATCCCTAACTCGGCAGCCAAGACTGTTAGGGTAACCATGATTCTGATCCCGTTCGCGGTGTATTGCCCAAGAGCGATTTTCCGCCGGTGACAGTATGTCGTTAGAAACTCGGGTAACGGCCACCAGAGCGAACAGTTTGTGAACCATGACTCGTATACCGTAGCATACCCCGCTGGAGGAGTCCACGGTCGTTGATGCTCAGCTGGGATAAGAAAGGAGAACCCGGGAGGAGGGTTCGTTTGGAAGATAAGTCTCTGCACGCTCTTAAATGAAAACCTGATTGGAAGATGATTTACCCAGTTTTGGTTCTTCTTGACGCTAAGTGTTCGCTCTTGCTCTGGATCTATTTCTTCGTCGAACTCGAAGTCGGTTCCTGTCCACCGCATAGGAAGGAAGTCGGCCATAGCGAAGTCAATCTTTTCGGCTGAACTTTTATCCTTACTCGACGAATCGATATCCGTACAAGGGGTAGTCGGCCGATCTGAAGCCGGTTCAGCATCCTGCTCCGCGTCATCTATAGGAACATGACCGGTCGTTTCTCGATCTTCTAGCTCTATACTATACCTAACGAGATCACGTTCGGTGTTATCGAGCAAGGCCAGATCGGCGCTAGTTGGCCTCATATCGTCCATTCCTCTAAGCATTATACTCCTTGGTCTACGTACCAACGGCGAACAAGAGCTTTCCAAATCGGAACCGGTGGCAACCGCCTTTCCTTTTATTTTAAAGAACACCGGCGAAGAGGGGAAGACATTTTGACCGGAAAAACGAAAATTAGAGAGAGAAAGAAGAGAGAGGGCAGAGAGAAATACCTTTCAAAGGAATGAGCAGCAGAAGTGGCGATGAACAAGACTTTTATAGGTATCTCGGCACGGAAGACGAGCGGTTGTCATAATTAGGTCTAGAACCCTATTAATGATGACACGTGTCCCACTACTTCCGAATCTCGAAAGTATTAATCATTACTCTGCGGCGCGAAGTGGGAGGCATAAAAAGAAGAATCTAATAAAAGCAAGTGAACGAAGACCGGGATCAAGTTCGATTCTTCAAGCAGGAGGACATCGGAAACAATCCAGATGTTACAAGTCTGCCGAGAATATGTACCAAGATCATCTTTAAATTCACCCGGTTAACGAAATTCACCGAGTAGCCAACTCGATGAACTGGGGGGGGGACTTATTGTAGGGGATAGATTACATCTACCCACATAGGCCCATTTAAGTGTGAACTCGGCCCATCATGATAACAAAGTCGGCCCATGAAGACTTTGCAAACCGACTTCGGCAGAGGGAAGGCGTATAAATAGAAGGAGATTGGGAAGAAAACACATATACACAGACTTGAAGGACATGCTAGAATTAGGGTTATTATTACTCATTCTTTGCTCAAACCTTGTTCTTCTTGAGACCAAATCGATCTTTCATCAATAAAATTCTTCTATTCTCTTTCTTAGTCGTCTCTTCGAGAAATCCACAATCGAAATCGATATCCAACCTAGGGTTACCGATTTCAGATTCAACAGCTATGATCCTTTTGCACTCCCGGACAAGCAGTTGACCAAGACGCTTATGGATCACGTGAAAAAAGATCCGTAAGTGATACTTTTGTTGTTTACATTTTGTGTTTGCAGAAGACTTATCTATATTTTGTGTTTGCAGAACTTGGAGAAAATCTTTTGATCGCAAACCGAAGCGCTATCTAAGTTATTGGTATCAAGTAATCCGAACCCCCCTAGCATGGCTCATGGACACGGTAAGTCTTTTGGATTAGTCTTCTGTGAAGTCGTCCCAATAGAAGACTTACCTGTAAGTCTTATGGAAAGTCCTCTGGAAAGTCTTATAATTTTTTTTTGTTTTTTGGTGTCAGCATATGGATGCTTATATCAATGTTCTAAGGCTTCGGTAGCGAAACAACCCAAATCATTTTAGGAGCGAAAGAATCTGCTTCCTAGATCATCTGTTTTCACGGATGTGGAGGGACAAGTACGGGGAATTTAAGAGCTCGGTGCTCGATCACAACGGTTTAGGAAGAAGGCTGCCTGGCGGGTCGTGGGATCTTTATGCAGGTATAATACCCACATTTTGCGCTACTAATAAGACTTGGGGTGTAGATATTGATGAGATATATGCGCCTGTGAACTTCCAAAATGATCATTGGATTGCTATCTGGATCTCGATCCCTAAGAGGCACATAGTTGTCTGGGACAGCATTGTGAAACATATATCAAAAGCAGAACTGGATGAGATAATGGAGCCTTTTCTCACAATGGTCCCTTATTTACTTGTTGAGTGCGCTTCCACCGACGAATAGCGTATCAAGTACTCACTGGAGCTATTCACGTATGAGAGACCGACAGTTGGAGTACCACAGTGCATAGCTGGTGATTGTGGTGTGTACGCCTTGAAGTACATGGAGTGTCATGCTCTTGGGTACACTTCGTTTCCTCCTGCCTTTTGTGAGAAGAACGTGAAGCAAATCCGGGAGAAAATGGCGCATGATATATTTCACGAGACCCCTGGCTTCGAAGGCATCAAAAATGAGACGTCCTATTTTAACGACTTGGATACGTATGGATGACTTTGTTCCCTTATTTGTTTGTATGTAATTATTTGTTCTTTTATTTGCTTGTAATGACGTAGGCTTAGATTTATATGTAATTATTTGTTTGTAATGACTTTGTTGTAATGAACGATTTTTGTTGAATAGAAGACTTAACAGAAAAACTTAATAGAATAGAAGACTTAATAGAAGACTTAACAGAAGACTCAATAGAATAGAAGACTTAACATAAGACTTAATAGAAGACTTAATTGAAGACTTAATAGAAGACTTAACAAAAGACTTTCACGAGTTTAAACAGAAGACTTAACAGAAGACTTTCACAGAATAGAAGTCTAAACAGAAGACTTAACAGAAGACTTTCACAGAATAGAATTCTAAAGAGAAGACTTAACAGAAGACTTTCACGGAAGTCTTCTCACCAGAAGACTTAACAGAAGACTTTCACGGAAGTCTTCTCACCAGAAGACTTAACAGAAGACTTTCACGGAAGTCTTCTCACCCGATCAGTTGGTGCAATGTGGGCGTTTATGACCAGTTTCTTGGCAGTTTGAGCACCTATAGTCCTTGTGTAGCTTCTGGGGTTTGCGTCCTTTAAACCTGGATAGCTCCAACCAAGATTGCCATCTAGACTTTTTTTGCCTTCCTGGACCACGCTTTTGTTCCGGAGGAAGGCATTTTCGTGCCTCAACTTCTCCAACACAAGGATATATATTATGTGAGTATCCTGAGAACAAAAATTCCTTTGAGTAATACAAACTAACGAGGGTGGCGACATCCACACCAGAGAATGTTGCAGCTGCTATAGCATGAGGACAAGGTATATGTTCAATTGCAAAGACACCACAATCACATGTTCTATGTTCCAAATCAACAACACAGTCCCGTTTACCACCTTTCACAACGAACCGCCATCTATCAATTGGTTGGACACTCATTGGAGCCGCTGTTTCCGAACGAACCGCCAATAAGACTTCAACTCCCCGACTATGTTGAGTTGTGAGGGTCAAAGCATTTTCTCTCCTTTTCCAATACCACCTTTTTAGTTTCTCCCTTATAAATTCCAAAAGGAATGGTATTGGAAATCCTCTAGCTCGTTTCAGTGCGGAATTAATTGACTCAGCAAAGTTGCTCATTTTTATGTTGTACCTTTCTCCTACACAATGAACCTGTGATCATAAAGACGCGTCAGCTTCCTCCAAATATGTTGCAAGATTAGGGTTTGCACTCCGTATCTCCTCCATGTACCAGTTAAAATCATAATGAGTATGAGCATATGCAACACCTTTAACCAAATACAAGAGATGCTTTCCCTTATACTTTTGGACAATATTCTGTTGCAAGTGATAATAACAGATGCCTCGAGTCGCCCAAGGAAACACCTTATCACATGCATATTGAATTGATGCATGCCGGTCCGAGACTATCACCATGGAATATTCATCAGTAATACAACTCCTCAATTTTTTGAAAAAACATTCCCAAGATTCATTGTTTTCAGCATCAACGATTCCAAACGCCAATGGAAATATTTGAAAATTACCATCTTGTGCAGCTGCAACTAACATAACACCTCCATACTTTCCACTTAGGTGAGTTCCATCCACCACGATTACCCTTCTCTGATACTGATACCCAACTATAGAAGCTCCAAAGGATATAAATAGATACTTAAATCTACTCTTAGAATCAAGCTCTATACTTGTGATAGAACTCGGATTTGCTAACGAGAGTTGCTCCAAATATGAAGGAAGCCGTTCATACCCATCTTCTACTGAACCTCTCACCAATTCTTGAGCATGTAACAATGCTCGGTATGAAGTGGTGTAATCTAGATTCATGCCAAACATCTTTTTCATTGCATCTTTGATATGCTGCGGAGTTAACCCATCAATGATTTCAACGCGATCTAAGAAAAGACTAGCAATATACTTTGGAGCACTTCGTTTCCGCTGAGCTATCCGGTCTGTCACCGAACATGTATGGTCTTTCACATACTTGGTTACCCAAAAAGTGTTCGCTCCATGTTTCACACTTGCTCTAAGCTTCCATGCACACCCATTAACACGATATTTTATCACAAGTAGAGTTTTTGTTGTCTTGCATATTCTGTAGGAGAACCTCTTCTTCACCGCTGTCAACCGCAACTCTGAAACCAATGCATCCTTACTAACAAAATTCTGGTTGACATAGATATTGTCGTTGATACCAGTGCATCCTTCCCTATCATATGTCTCTTTCAATTCCTCAAAATCCATATCATCTTCTTCTACCTCTTTCTCGTCTTTTACTTTTCCAAAAACACTGTAATCTTCAGCATCGTCAACTTCTTCATCAAAATAAGGGATATCAGCATTCTTATCCCTACCATCTTCTCCATCTTCAGGCAAGTTATCATCATATTCTTCTCCGGCTTCATATTCTTTTCCGGCTTCATATTCTTCCCCGGCTTCATATTCTTCCCCGGCTTCATATTCTTCCCTTTCATTACCCTCTTCAGCTGCAGCTTCAGATTCAGCTTCATTACTATCTTCAGCTTCTTTGTTTCCAAATTTGCCTCGGCTTAATACAAAAAGACGTACATAATGCATTTTAGTTATCTCGATCAAGTTCCGAACTTGTCTATCACTTGTAACATGAATAGGAGGGAAGGATGCTGGAGCCATATGTTGCTTCATTGCTTCTGGTAATGAGTAGGTCAACTCCACAACCTCTGTGTTCATGTCTAGGTTATAATCTTCTTGAGCCATTTGAACAAGTTCCTCATGTGTAGAACCTTCGGTCAAAAAGAACATTCTCGCTCCTTTGACATAATCAACCACAAATTCCCAACAATGATCTTTCACCAACCATTCTCCATAGACTACCGGTAACTGGCGCATCATCTGAAAAAAATATAATTAAAACACATTAGATAACATAGAACATCAATATAACCTTCTATCATTAGCTAAAAACCATAATGTTGATAGGGAACCTCATAATTACCAACTATTAAGGTACAAACTTCATTCAGTAGCCTTAGTATTTGGTTAATATAAGAAGAAAATATTTAAAAGTCTATATGTTTAGAGAAAATGAAAGTTTATTAAAAATCGACTTAGAAGACTTCCTGGAAGTCTTCGCAAGAAGACTTACGGGTATGTCTTCTGGAGAGGTAACTTTTGCAATTGGAAATTTACAATGGAAGACTTCCAGATAAGTCTTCTACAGCAGACCTCTCGGGAAGTCTCTCTTTGATTTTAAAAAAAAAATTGAAATACCGGAGAAGACTTCCAAGTAAGTCTTCTGGGTACTATTCAACGAAAGTCTTCTCAACTTTCAAAATTAAGTCTTCGAACCGTTGGTGTAAGTCTGCTTAGGTTACTCTTGCAATTAACAATAAAAACTTAAAATAAGTCATTTCAACCAGAAGACTTACAGGGAAGTCTTCCGACAGAAGACTTACAAATAAGTCTTCTGTCGTAAGTCTTTCTTGACCAGAATCCCGGAATAAAACTCCAGAAGACTTATTAGTAAGTCTTCTGTCCGAAGACTTCCCTGTAAGTCTTCTGTCCGAAGACTTCCCCGTAAGTCTTCTGGTTGAAATGACTTATTTTAAGTTTTTATTGTTAATTGCAAAAGTAACCTAAGCAGACTTACACCAACGGTTCGAAGACTTAATTTTGAAAGTTGAGAAGACTTTAGTTGAATCGTACCTAGAAGACTTACTTGTAAGTCTTACTTGTAAGTCTTCTGTGAAAGTCCACTTTCTGACATAATTTGGTCAATTGCAAAAACAAACCTGTTTTTCTAGAAGACTTACGTGTAAGTCTTCGCGTTTTTTTTTTGTTAACAAAGAAATGTTGGGAGACTTCCAGGAAGTCTTCCCACTTCCATATGACTCGTTTGAAAAAGACACCAATAAATTCAATTGCAAAAACTAACCTGTTCTTTGACCAGAAGACTTTCATATAAGTCTTCTCCAACTAGAAGACTTATATGGAGGTCTTCAGGACGAACAAATCTGGGTAAAAAATCGATTTCATACCTTTACAACTAAGATAACCTGTGTAGCTTCTCCAATACCACAGAAAACGACCAACTTGAGCGACCCACTCGTTAATGACCAAGAACCATGAGCGTCCCACTCGTTAAATGCCTCTATGAACCTTACAAAATTTTGAATCAAAATCTTATGTATTTTTGGATGATTAAAGAGAGAAAGTGAAAGAGATGAATTTTTTTAACCTTTACAAACGAAAAAGAAAAGTCAAAATCTATTTTTAAAAGCATTAAAAGCTTCAAATTGGTTGTTCATGGTGGTTGGTGTATTGAAGCCAATGGCAATATTGTAAATACTTGATGAAGATGAGGCTGATATGGTAATACACACATTTTCGGAAAAAAAAAATTTTTAATTAATGGTATTTTCGTAAATTATCCGAAATTCTAGGATGAAAAAGGAAAATAAAAATTTCAAAAAAATCAGAGGTTGGTTTTGCAATTGATTTCAAGTTTTGAGTCACTTTTGCAAAAAGCCTTTTTTTTTTTTTTTTTATCAAAACACGTGACTTCTGGCTCTTCTATTTCCGATCAAAACACAAAGTTTGGATTTAATTATTGTTTTCGAAAAGCCCATATTGCTTATTTGGCCTTCTTCTTCCTCGACCTTATATTGCCTATCGCGATAATAACTCTGAAAAACGATTGATGATTCTCTTCTACGGCTTACAAGCGAGTAACACTTCCTTTTAGCATTCAAATCCGAATGTGTTGACCGCAATAACAACCATTAAAACACTATCTTTACTCTGCACATTGGTTTCATCAAAGACCTTGTATGCTAACGTCTTTAACCTATGGATATAAATACTGTCGGATGCTGTATATGGCAATCACCACTCCTAAAAAACCCTTCCAAACTTCCGTTCAATTATTTTCTGTTAGTTTTATGGTTATCAACATCTTTTGTGGCCACTTGGCCCTGATGGGTCTTATTGCTTCAGTCCATTAATTAGCTAAACCATGGGAATAAAAAATATGTCGACTTCACTGTGACTTTAATGACAAGGACATACCTGTTGGACAATGATGAAATCTGGACGCATATATCAAAAGCGGCCATAAGAGGTTCCCCAAAACTAGAAAACTTCTTTGTTATAAGCTTTCTGGTGGAAGCAGGAGCTGAAGATCCCGTGAACCAAAAACCATAGCTTCTTCTTTCAATAAAACTTAGATGGATAAGAAGCTGGAGCAGTTGATGTTTTTGAAATAGAGATTACGACGAATGTGAGAATGGTGGGTATGAGGATACAAGTGGGAGAGTAATTCCAGATGTTAGAATTATCCAACTTTAATGATTTGGATTCCTAAATGTAGAAGCCGGAAAAACCGAACTGATATAAACGAAATAATAAACAATGTTAAGGAAAGTCACGGATCAAAAGACGAAATGAAACCGGGAAGAAAACGTTTTTTAGAAACGAATATGGAGGCGAGATATGATCTCTTTCCTTAACTCTAAATATTCGCTCTGTAGTGAGACAGAATTGTACGAATATCGAGTCCCAGGATACAACCATGGAAGACGAAATCACACTTCACTTGTGATCGTCTCGACGAACTATGGAATCTACGAAACACTCTCGAACTAAAAGACTTACGCTAAGGGATTTTTCTTGGTTTTCGATGTGAAAGTGAGTAAGAAATGAAGGAGGAAGAGTCTGTATTTAAAGAGAAGGTGAGAAGCGGTTTTTCGAAACTGTTGCAAACGTTTTCCGAAAATCTCTCAAAGATCTCGGAGTGAAGCGTTGAGCAACTTTCTCCGCAAGTCTCTCGTAGTTGACTCGTTCTGATCTGTTTCGAACAGATAAACTTCGTGTCGTTTTTGAACGAACTCCATGTTGTTTACACACGAATGTCATGCTGTTTTTCCATAAACGAAATGGCAAAACCATTGGGCTTAAGTTGGTCCAAAAAGAATCTTATTGGGCCGGAGGCCCTCCACCAAGACCCAAGACCCAAGACCCAAGCCCAAGCCCAAGCCCACGCCGAGCCGAGCCGAGCCGAGCCGGCGGCGGCGGCGCGCGCGTGAGGGGCTCTCTCATCCTTTGAACCGTTTGATAGCTCTTAATGAGAGTGCATATATATATAATGCTCTCACTCCCTTCATTTTGCCGATGTGGGATGTTTTTAAAAACATCACTTAACATGACCTCTTGGGCTTTTTGTTGCAAGCCCATTTCTTTCACTTTTTCAATTTAAAATTGATCCAACAATCCCCCACATGAATAGAAATGACTCTAAACATATGCAGACTAAATGCAGACTCTAGAAACTTAAAAAAAAAAAAAAAAAAAAATCTGACTAGACTTAAACTAATGACTAGACAGACTGACTTATCGAGAGTGTTTGCGAAAAATTCATTGTGTTTGAGTTGGTGGCATTTTTAAGCCTTGAACCACTCATAGTTAATATCTGTCGGGTTTACTTTACCAGAAGGTGAACATGATGTCTTGAACCAACTTGTGTTTTATGTAGACCGAGACAACAGGCATAACGTAGCTTCATTTTCTCGTAGAACTTAGTTCTCTATTGTGTTCGTTGTGGCCCTGAACGATTCCTGGTTTTCATGAGTGAACTTAGAGAATATAGCCTTGCATTCATTCTCCTAGAAACGGCCCCATTTCACACTCATTAGGTGATTGACCATGAAAAGTATTGAGTAATACTTCGCTTTAGAAGCTATGGAATCATTAAAAGNGAACTAAAAGACTTACGCTAAGGGATTTTTCTTGGTTTTCGATGTGAAAGTGAGTAAGAAATGAAGGAGGAGGAGTCTGTATTTAAAGAGGAGGTGAGAAGCGGTTTTTCGAAACTGTTGCAAACGTTTTCCGAAAATCTCTCAAAGATCTCGGAGTGAAGCGTTGAGCAACTTTCTCCGCAAGTCTCTCGTAGTTGACTCGTTCTGATCTGTTTCGAACAGATAAACTTCGTGTCATTTTTGAACGAACTCCACGTAGTTTACACACGAATGTCATGCTGTTTTTCCATAAACGAAATGGCAAAACCATTGGGCTTAAGTTGGTCCAAAAAGAATCTTATTGGGCCGGAGGCCCTCCACCAAGACCCAAGCCCAAGCCCAAGCCCAAGCCCAAGCCCAAGCCCAAGCCCAAGCCCAAGCCCAAGCCCAAGCCCAAGCCGAGCCGAGCCGAGCCGGACGGACGGCGGCGGCGGCGCGCGCATGGGGGGCTCTCTCATCCTTTGAGCCGTTTGATAGCTCTTAATGAGAGTGCATATATATAATACTCTCACTCCCTTCATTTTGCCGATGTGGGATGTTTTTTAAAAACATCACTTAACATGACCTCTTGGGCTTTTTGTTGCAAGCCCATTTCTTTCACTTTTTCAATTTAAAATTGATCCAACAATCCCCCACATGAATAGAAATGACTCTAAACATATGCAGACTAAATGCAGACTCGATAGACTCTAGAAACTTTAAAAAAAAAAATATCTGACTAGACTTAAACTAATGACTAGACAGACTGACTTATCGAGAGTGTTTGCGAAAAATTCACTGTTTTTGAGTTGGTGGCATTTTTAAGCCTTGAACCACTCATAGTTAATATCTGTCGGGTTTACTTTACCAGAAGGTGAACATGATGTCTTGAACCAATTGGTGTTTTATGTAGACCGAGACAACAGGCATAACGCAGCTTCATTTTCTCGTAGAACTTAGTTCTCTATTGTGTTCGTTGTGGCCCTGAACGATTCCTGGTTTTCATGAGTGAACTTAGAGAATATAGCCTTGCATTCATTCTCCTAAAAACGGCCCCATTTCACACTCATTAGGTGATTGACCATGAAAAGTATTGAGTAATACTTTGCTTTAGAAGCTATGGAATCATTAAAAGCTTATGCTTATCCTTCTCACATTTGTTAGCACTTTTATCATCTTTAGGAGCTGGGATGAGACTACTTTGTCTCAAAGTGCTTTGGTTAGATTATGTTTGATTTTGTTTTCCCTTTGAACCTACATCTTGGGATCTCCAGTCATGATAGGTAGGGTTGCAATCAAGCATCCTCATTCGATATAGGCTTTAAACCCATTCCTTTTGATGATTTAGCAACAACATCTCGTGGCAAACCTTTAGTGAATGGATCCGCTAGGTTATCAACCGATTTGATGTAGTCAGTTGTGATTACACCATTTGAGATAAGTTGTCTAATGGTTTTATGTCGTCTTCTGATGTGATGAGATTTACCATTGTAGAGATTATTCTGAGCCCGAGCTATAGCTGATTGACTATCACAATGTATGCGTATAGCTGGTACAGGTTTCTCCCACATAGGAATATCTTCCAAAAAATTTCTAAGCCATTCAGCTTCTTCTGCTGCTTTGTCTAAGGCGATGAACTCAGATTCCATGGTGGATCTGGCTAACACTGTTTGCTTGGTAGATTTCCACGAAATTGCTGCTCCTCCTAGTGTAAAGACATATCCACTTGTGGATTTTGAGTTTTTAGAATCTGATATCCAGTTAGCATCACTGTATCCTTCTAAAACCGCTGGTTCTTTACCATAGTGAAGCCCAAAATCTTTGGTATAACGCAAGTAATTGAGTACTCTCGTTATAGCTTTCCAGTGTTTATGACCTGGATTACTTGTATATCGACTAAGTACGTTTACTGCGTGCGCTAGATCTGGTCTAGTACAGTTGGTTAAGTACATAAGACTTCCGATCACTCGTGCATACTCGTTTTGTGAAACCGCTTCACCTGAATTCTTTGTTAAGTGAAGTAAGGGATCTAACGGAGTTTTTGCAGTACCATTAGAGTAATTTTTAAACCTCTCTAATATTGTTTGAGCATAATGAGATTGGGTTAAGATAATTCCGTTTGAATTTCTTGTGACTTTGACCCCAAGAATAACATTTACTAATCCCAAATCTTTCATCTCAAATTTTCCTTTGAGCATGTTCTTTGTTTGATTGATAATATCTTTATTGCTTCCAATAATGAGCATATCATCTACATATAAGCATAACAAAACATACGCATTTTTGGTAGTTTTGTAGTATATGCATTTATCACATTCATTAATTTTGAAACCATTTGACAACATTGCATTGTCAAATTTTTCGTGCCATTGTTTAGGAGCTTGTTTAAGCCCATAAAGTGACTTTACAAGTCGACAAACTTTGTCTTCTTGTCCAGAAATGACAAAGCCCTCAGGTTGTTTCATGTAAATCTCCTCTTCTAAATCACCATTTAAAAAGGCGGTTTTTACATCCATTTGATGGATTTCTAAGTCTCTTAAGGCTGCGATTGCTATCATCAACCTTATTGATGTTATTCTCGTTACTGGAGAATATGTATCAAAATAGTCAAAACCTTCCTTTTGTCGGAATCCTTGAACTACAAGTCTAGCTTTGTGTTTACCAGGTGTTCCATCAGGGTTTAGTTTTTGTTTTAAAATCCACTTACTTCCTAATGCTTTGCAACCTGGTGGTAAATCCGTTATATACCATGTATAATTTTGCATGATAGAATCAAATTCACTTTTGACGGCTTCATTCCAAAATGGAGCGTCTGGTGAAGACATGGCTTCTGCCAAAGTTTTTGGATCATTTTCTACTAAAAATGCCATTAAGAAATCTTCACCAAAAGATTTTTCTTTTCGAGCTCTTTTGCTTCTTCTAGGTTCATCTTCTTTTTCATTTTCTGAAATATCATTTATAGAAATTTCGATGTTTGTCTCAATTTCTGAATCATTGTCATCGTCTCTTTCTTCTCTAGTTCGTTTTGAACCTTGTTTTTCCTTGCATGGAAAAATATTTTCAAAGAAAGATGCATTTCTTGATTCCATGACTGTATTTACATGGATATCTGATATTTCAGATTTATGTACCAGAAATCTATAAGCACTACTATTATGTGCATATCCGATGAAAATGCAATCCACTGTTTTGGGTCCAATAGTGACCTTTTTCGGTGGCGGTACCGCAACTTTTGCCAAGCACCCCCACACTTTAAGGTATTTATACGAAGGTAAATTACCTTTCCATAATTCGTATGGAGTTTTGCCAGTTACTTTGTGTGGAATTTTGTTGAGGATATAATTAGTGGTAAGCAACGCTTCCCCCCACATGTTCTGGGGTAACCCAGATTCCTGCAACATTGCATTCATCATCTCTTTTAGAGTTCGATTTTTGCGTTCAGCAACTCCATTAGATTCTGGTGAATAAGGAGCTGTAGTTTGATGGATTATTCCATGTTCTTTACAAAATGTATTAAATGGACCATCATACTCGCCTCCTCTATCGCTTCTAACTATTTTAATAGTTGTTTTAAGCTGATTTTCGACCTCGAGTTTAAATTCTTTGAATTTTTCTAAGGTTTCATCTTTGCTATGTAATAAATATACATAACAATATTTTGTGCAGTCATCTATGAAGGTCACAAAGTATTTTTTCCCACCTCTAGTTTGTATATATTTTAAATCACATAAATCAGTGTGAATTAAATCTAGAGGTTTATTAGTTCTTTCAACATGAGGTGAGGGTGTTTTTGTGAGCTTAGCCTGTACGCATACTTCACATTTTTGTTTACTTGTTTTAAATTTGGGAATTAGATTTAAATTCATTAATCTTTGTATCGATTTGTTGTTTACATGGCCTAATCTTTCATGCCATATATTAAACGACTCGACCAAATAAGCAACTGGCTTTTTTTTATTCATTGAAGTTGAAGCTTCTGGAGTTACAACTTTTGGAATTACAACTTTTGGAGGGACTGTCATTACATTCATTTTGACCAGTCCATCCTTAACATACCCCTTACCCAAATACATCCCATTCTTCCTAATCACGAGCT
The DNA here is from genome assembly GCA_012274485.2 of Sinapis alba. NCBI lineage: Eukaryota > Viridiplantae > Streptophyta > Magnoliopsida > Brassicales > Brassicaceae > Sinapis > Sinapis alba. Next base: position 498,875 of record MU105599.1, read on the forward strand.
TATCCGCCTCAAGAGTTATGGCGAATCCATTCTTGCTGAGCAAAGTTCCCGAGACCAGGTTCTTTCTCATGTCAGGCACATGCTTCACATTCGTCAAAGTGACTTCATGTCCATATGTCATCTTCAGAATCACTTTGCCGCGGCCTTCAATCTTGGAGACTGCAGTGTTTCCCATGAACAGCTTCTCCTCAGTTTTGCTCTTCTAATAAGTGCTGAACATCGCCCTATCAGTGCAAATGTGGGTGGTAGCACCTGTATCGTACCACCATTCCTTAGGGTTGTTACCTTCAACCATGTTGGCTTCAGTCACCACTGCAACGAGATCCTCTTCAGTGAGATTCGCTTGAGCCTTCTCATTTCTGACCTTGCTGCGACACTCAACAGTCTTGTGTCCCACTTTGTGGCAGTAGTGGCACTTCCCTTTGAATTTTTCCACATTTGCTTCACCACCTTTCTTCTTGAAGTTTGGTCCAGAAGCTTTCAATGGTGTCACCGTTTTAAAAGGCTTAGCAGGAGAGTGGGCGTGTGCTTTTCCTTTGCCTTTGTGCTCGGCCATGTTGACACTATGCTCCTTAGCATTGACCGCATTGATCTTGTCAGCAATTCGGTTTCTGGATTCCATCTGAAGCCTCATGATGAGCTCCTCGAGACCCATCTTTTTCTTCTTGTGCTTCAAGTAGTTCTTGAAATCCGCATAGCTTGGAGGAAGCTTCTGAATGAAGCTGAGAGTTGTGAATGTCTCACAGATAGACATCCCTTCAGCAGCGATTTCATGGCAAATGAGCTGAAAAACGCTTCCACCTGATCCATGATGGGTTTTGAATCCACCATTTTGAAATCATGGAACTTGGCAACCACATACTTCTGGCACCCAGCATCTTCACCTCTGTACTTCTTGTCTAATGATCTCCACAACTCTTTCGCAGTGGGAGTCTCACAATAGACTCAGTACAATGGATCAATGAGACGACCCAAAATGTAGCCTTTGCAAATGAAGTCTGAGTGGACCCATATGTCAACACTTGCGAGAGTGTGCACATCTTCAATCCCGTAAGGGACTATGGGTTTGTCCTCCTGGATGAACTTATCCAACTTCATTGTTGTGAGGAAGAACAACATCTTCTTTTGCCACGTTTTAAAGCCCTTGCCATCAAAATTGTCTGGCATCAATCCTTGAGAGATCATGCCAGGGACCGCCGGAGGAGTTACAACTGCAACCGGAGCACTTGTGGTTCCTTGATTTGAACCAGTTTGATACAGACCAGCACCGAAAAGGCTACGGCGTGTGGTCTCATCAGCACCATTACCCACAGGTAGGGTAGTTGTTGTTGTTGCTGTAGCGGTTGATGCTGTGATTCCAGCAGTTGTCACGGTTGCATCTGTTGCTGCAACGTTGAGTGGAGTTTGGTTGATGGTGGTATCAATGAGGGTGTTATTTGAATCCGTCATTTTCTGTTGAGAAAACATGAAAACGGATTAATACTCCATTCAACAATAACATATTAACATATTATTTGAATAAAAAATAATAGTTTTAAATCGATTGTCATTTTTGGTGTTTGAACCAAATCATATCGATATAAGTCTGAGTAAACGTTTTGCAAACTCGCTTAAGAGCGTTCGCAGAAATCGTTTGTGGTATATATAAAACGTTTTGCAAAAAATGCTATAAGCAAACCGCAAACCCGTTTATAGAAAAAATAAAAAATAAAACGTTTTGCAAAGTGCTACAAAGCAAAACGCAAACCGTTAATCATTTGGTTTTAATGGAGATCGTTTACAATCGATCACAACCAGAAATGATAATAAGCCAAGACCCGTTTTGCAAACTCGCTTAAAGCGTTCGCAGAAACCGTCAATAAAGGCGTTTTGATTGTTTCACAGAGTCACTAAAAAACGTCTGTGGAAACGAATTATTTTTATAACGTTTTAATAATCGTATAACAATAAACGTTCGCGATAGTGCTATATAGCAAAATGCAAACCGTATGAGATACTTAAGAAACGTTTCGCGGAAGTGCTACAAAGCAGATCGCAAATACCGTTTCAAAAAACGTTTACAAATCCTTAAATGAACCGTTTAATAAATCGTTTTCAATCCGATTAAAGCTTTTGAACAGAAAGCGAAATTAGAGTTAAGATTGTAGAAGCCGGAAAAACCGAACTGATATAAACGAAATAATAAACAATGTTAAGGAAAGTCACGGATCAAAAGACGAAATGAAACCGGGAAGAAAACGTTTTTTAGAAACGAATATGGAGGCGAGATATGATCTCTTTCCTTAACTCTAAATATTCGCTCTGTAGTGAGACAGAACTATGGAATCTACGAAACACTCTCGAACTAAAAGACTTACGCTAAGGGATTTTTCTTGGTTTTCGATGTGAAAGTGAGTAAGAAATGAAGGAGGAGGAGTCTGTATTTAAAGAGGAGGTGAGAAGCGGTTTTTCGAAACTGTTGCAAACGTTTTCCGAAAATCTCTCAAAGATCTCGGAGTGAAGCGTTGAGCAACTTTCTCCGCAAGTCTCTCGTAGTTGACCCGTTCTGATCTGTTTCGAACAGATAAACTTCGTGTCGTTTTTGAACGAACTCCACGTTGTTTACACACGAATGTCATGCTGTTTTTCCATAAACGAAATGGCAAAACCATTGGGCTTAAGTTGGTCCAAAAAGAATCTTATTGGGCCGGAGGCCCTCCACCAAGACCCAAGACCAAGACCAAGCCCACGCCTAGCCGGACAGCGGCGGCGGCGCGCGCGTGGGGGACTCTCTCATCCTTTGAGCCGTTTGATAGCTCTTAATGAGAGTGCATATATATAATACTCTCACTCCCTTCATTTTGCCGATGTGGGATGTTTTTAAAAACATCACTTAACATGACCTCTTGGGCTTTTTGTTGCAAGCCCATTTCTTTCACTTTTTCAATTTAAAATTGATCCAACACCAATCACACATTCATCAACTATACTAGCTAGTAAATTCTAAAACTTTACTTGGTGTGTTTGGTATTGTATCGGAAGAAGAATGTTTAATGTAAACTGAGAGCAAAGTTTATTGATCATACACATTTGTAGAGGTACATACATATACATTCAGTCAAAGAAGTTAGTAAGTAATTCATGATTTGATCTGTTTAAATTGATCAAACGCCAAGGGTGGTAATACATCTAATATTGAACATATGAACATATAGCAAGAGTAGTTGGATTTTTTTTCTTTCTGTATAGACATAACAAATCATGTTGTCCTTATCTTCTAGTTTCTTTTAATATATATTTACATGTCTTCGATGATGTAACTCTTCAACATACTCGTGAACACATTTATCTGGAACCAAACCAAAAAAAGAGATCCAGTTCAAGTTTGGATGCTACCAATAACTTGAATGAATCTTATATTTCTAGAATCAAATGTCCAAAACTAAATCAAAAATTAAATGAATATTCAAATTTCTATAATATACTTTATGTACTTATAAATATTAACAATATTAGTTTTAAAATAATTAAAAATACTATTTATGAACTAAAATACCCAAAACAAAATATCATCATCTATTTTATTCAAAATATTTAAAATTATTTGAGTTATCAAAAAAAAATTATCTAAAAATTAAAAAAACTGATATTTAAATTTAGTCACAAAAATCTAATTTTTTAGATTTTTAATCCAAATTAACCAAAAACCCAAACTAAATCAAAACTGAATGGGATCTAAAATTATTTTAAATATTAGTCACTTTCTAATTTTATTATCTGAATCAAACCAAAAAATAAAAAATAAAACTGAACCAAATTTTTAAATATCTAAATGGATCTTAAAATTAGAAAACTAAGTCGAAATCAAAACCAAGAACTGAATGCACAAGGTTATTCTTAACATGTCTTAAATATCTAATTTCTTTTTGGTAAATATCTGATTCATCAGAAGAAATCTTTAACAATTGGCTTCCTTTGAATGAAACCAAGGTTGTGAGCGAAAACCATTAAAATCACACATATGAAAATGAAACAATCGACACAGAATGTATCAAATTGAATACAAGTTATTTAGTTCACATTTAAAACGTATGTTTTGTTGGGAATAAAATAAATTACAAATTCCAAAATTATGATCACTGTCATATTCATACTCATACTCATACTCATATAAATATGCCGAACACATGTGAAATCCACTTAGAGCATAATTATCGCAGTCCCTTAGGAAGATTTTTTTTAAAAAAATATTGCATGGACCCTACAAAAATAATAAGAATTTGTTACGGAGATTATGAAATAAGGAACGACATTAAAGTGTTTTTTGCACTGTTTACGGATTCCATTAACACGTGGCGGTTCGCGATAAGTTTATTTTCTTTTAAAAAAATTCTTTTTATTTCAGACAAAAAAAAATTAAAAAAATTTCATAAGAAACGGTACACCAGTTTTAGTGATAATTATGCTCTTAGTTCTATCAGAATATTCTCGTCTTATCAGCATGGCTCGTCAGTTTAAGTAATTTGTATTCCTTTATCTAGCTAAATATAATAAGAAGGTTATTTGTGTTGTCTTTTTGGAAATATACAATTATAAAAAGGTGAAAATAAGTTGGTAATGAATTATGGAAGTGATGAAAGTAATTGCTAACAGGCAGCGACAAGAATGACCAAAAAATCAAGACAAATCGGAAAATCAAACACTAAACGTCCGAAAAATGTATGGACAGTAAATAAAAACAAATAGAAAATGATGGATACACCATGTGATATTAAGGGAGTTTGGTTTATGAAGATTGATATGATGGACGATGGGAAAAATAACAATATGTTGGGGCCGGGCCTGAGGTGAGGTCCATTGCATACTCGTCGTCCGAGAGGTCTGGTCCCTTGGCGGTTTTCTCAGGGATGATCTTGTTTGGTATCGTGATCTTGTTGACGATAAAAGAAAACGACTCCAAACAAAATACACTCAAACTTGGGATGCATATCATTGCATATGTTTAGCAATTTTATTTATTTATTATGTTTAGCAATTAAATGTCACTGGTGCATAAACTTAGGATTCTCTTTTAATGTAGTTCAAAATCTTGAATATGGATTGCAAAGCAGGAGAAGGCAATGTCACTCATAAAAAAATATTGAATTACTTTGATTTCTATTTTGATAAAGATGAATTACTTTGTTATTCAATCGAAAAAAGAGAAAAATTCCAAAGCCCACCCTTTGAATTACAAGAATAAACTTATTAAATCCAAAGTTTTATCATTATGCAAGTCTCTATTTAATTACTTGAACACAACAATATAGAGCCAACAAAATGCATATACAAATTTGAGTGGATGGTGGCTCTTGATAAGATGCTATAGCCAATTTGAGAATCAAATGGAGAGAGACATAACAAAGGCCACCCCTCTTATCGCCTCTTATCTTCTTTCTACCTAGTATTTATCAAAATCTGCCTTCATATTTCATTCTTTTGCATATATACAACTGATATTTTGTTGGCTACGTAACATAAGATATATCATCGGTTTATGTGGATATCCTTTTTCTATAAATTCTTTAATGAACAAGATAGCTGAAAGAAATATCTCCACGCCGTATTTATGTTGATATCTCATGCTTGAACGATTATATATGTGGAAATAAATAAATATAAGTGCATTGACACATTGATCACCTAGGTTCTATCTTCTAGTATTCTGTAAGTTATTATTCTTAAATCAACATTTTTGTAATTTCTGATAAGGAATAAAAGGATGAAATCTTAAATTTCATTCAGTTTTTGTGCATGTAAAATGCGAACAAACTCGTCACAAAAATGGATCTTGGTTTTAATTTGTTTTATAATATTAACTAGTATTTGGGCTCGTATTGCGTACATGTATTCCTTAATTTTATTTGAATCTTTTGTTATAATATGTAAATATAAACATTATTTTTTGGTTAAAATATAAACACTATATAAATTATCTTCTATTTGTAGACGCCAAAGAATATTGAAAAAGTTAATTTGTAGTTACATAAATTCACAAACTATAAATTATATATCTAAAAATTATAAAAATTTATAGATAAAATAAGATAAAATAGTAAAATATTCTGTTTACAATTATATTAATTTCATCTACATATCACTACTTATCTGACATCTCTACAATCTCTTTATCTCTTCCCCATCTTATGAATAATCCACAAAAAAATCAAACTAAATCATATAAAAATATGAATTTATTACTTTGAGCAGAGAAATTGAATAAAAATAATTATAAAGCTATATTGATTTTATTGCTACACTTAAAACTCAAAATTTTATGGAAAATGAAAATAGGAAAAATATAGTAAATACCAAAAACGTTTGATAAAAACACTTTGAAAAACAGTTTGACATAGTGTCATAAAAATAGGGAATTGTGAGATTCTTTATCAACAGGGACCGTTGTGTTCTTTAACAATTGATATAATTTTCTAATTAACAATTATTTTTAATTGTTTTGTTGATGATTTTTTGTTTCTTTTATAAAAAAGATTTTGTCAAATGTCAAATTTTGATTGGCTAAGCGACTTACGCTTTAGTATATAAATGATGAGTTCATGTCATAAAACGTTGTCGGTTTTCGTCGGATTGTGTGGAGAGTCGACTCGGTCTTTTAGATTTTAAGTTTTACTCAAAGCATCATCGGGAGAACAAGGTTGGTACTTCGATTTTAATCCTAACATTTGTTGCTTAAGTCTTTTCCATTTTTTGCGATTTAAGCAACCAGTACCGGTCCAATAAAAATTTGGGTTGGAAGTAAATTTTAATTATAAACCTATAAATTAAAAATAAAACAATAATTACTAAAAAGTTTCGAACCTCTCACCTCTCTTTAGTAAAATTTCGAGCTAAACTAACGATGCTACTGAAAATTTTATGTAAAACTCAACAAAAAAACTACATATTTTAAAGTGGGTCAGAAGCACATGCTTCCACTGTTTCTGCTCAGGACCGATACTGAAGCAACATGCAACAACTATCATTTTCATTAATAAATATTTACATATTAGCAAAAAAATGTGAATAAACTATAAGGTTAAGGTAAGTTTGCAAGATATTTTATTTTTTTGGTGGAAATTGGCTTTGCATGGAAATTAAAGTGATCGCTTCTGTATTTTGTTTTGCCCAAGAGAATGAAAAGAATAGATGGAGTCAGAACTAATTGCCAATGTCACATAGAAGCTTTTGGTTTCAAGGCAGTTAGTGTTCAAGAAATTCTCAGGAAAAGAAATGAGTAAAACCATGTAAAGTTAACAAATTTTGACAAATTTAAAAACCTAAGAACTAGGTTGATATCTATGATCCAAACTCATACTGAATTACCTTGATCAAAAATTCTTATATATCAAATCTGTTCTTACAGGGATTTCCATAAGTTGCATCTCAATCAAAAGCATTGGAGCTTTGTGCCAGAGTAAGAATATATGTGCCATTTTTTTCTGTTCCAGTCTAGTCAATTGATAGGTGATGAGGTGCTGAACTGGCAACAACAGAAGAATAAGGAGAAGAGTGACCTGGTACCTTCAGGAGAAATGAAGATTCGGTTAGACTTGTTGATGTTTTATGTTTTCTTCGGAAGCTTCTGTTATTGCTTAGCTTTGATGATTTAACAAGTTCTTGAACTCTGTGATTGATGTATTTTGTTTTCGTTTGAAACAAAAAGTTGAAGGCTTTGCATGTAGAGCTTCTGAAGAAGGATGTGATCTCTGAATGGTTCTACAAAGTTGAAACTCTTCCATCAGTAAGATAAATGTTCCCAGATGCAAAACAAGTAGCCTTCTTTTGGTTGTGAGATACTGAGATACCAGGCCCGTTTGGTTGGTAAATGCTTTAGCTAAAGATATTTTGCTGTAGAATATAAGCTGTAGTTTTTTATACTGTAGCTTTAGATTTTTTTGATGTAGAATACAAGCTGTAGGTTTTTGTGTTGTAGATTTAGATATTTTCTGTATAATTTAAGTTGTAGCTTTTGTAATATAATTATAAAAATTCGATTATGATTTTTTATTGGACAGGTGTTATATATAATTGACTAAATATTAACTGTGATTCAAAATCAGAACCAGATTGATAAAATTAATACTTAAATATAAATTATTATTTTATAATTATTAAAGGATTATTTGTGACTATGTAGATATAATTCATATATGAGATATAATCAGTAAATGTGAAATTTATACTATACATATTCTTTACATAGTAATTATAATCGTGCATATACATATACTTAAATATATTATTATGTATATTTAAAAGAGAGAAAAATATTTCTCAGAAGAGAAAAATAATATTACCAAAGCACTTGAAATAATGCTCTAGAAAAGTTGCTGTGCAAAACCGTATATTGTAGACATAACTGTAGATTTCATAAAATAAATAACAGCTTTGCTTAAATTTTAGTGCTGTGGAAAGAAATGAGGTTGTGCACAGCATCCACAGGCACTCACCAATCATCCTCACCATCTATGATCGATGTAGGCTATTATCAAGCCCACTCACCTTTTAAAAATGTTAGTAAATTTTGGTTTCTCTGAACAATCAAGTTACACATTCTGATGATGAATATATTGATTGGGGCCTTTGTATCCAATCGGTTTGGTTTGTCTTTACTTTTCTTTGACTGATAAGGTTTGGTTTGTCAGGAAAGGTTTTGATGCTTACACCAAGTTGGTCCAATGAAAGTTATATTAAAAAAAAAATGATCCAGTGAATTGCAGTGGATAAAGTATATTGCTTGAGTTAGGCATTGTGAACTATTTTCTTGAAAGATACCAAACGATCTATATGCTTGAAAGATACCGAACGATGCAATGACTTCGATATTTTCGTTATACTTAACGAAACATTGTAAGGATTTATTTTTATAATTATAAAATTGGTAAAAGAAGAAAAAACATTGGATCTGCCATAACCATCCTATCAGGCTATCACGTATGCCGTGGATCACATATCGAAAACCAATGAAAATACTTATGCATAGACACAACTACCATAACTAGGGTTTGTAGTAGTCAATATGGCATTTGGGAAAAAGAACTTGCACGAGTAGTCAGTGCGGTCATGGGTTGCGTAATACGAGTTCATCACGTAAGACGCATGGCTTAATGGAGTATTGGGGTTGTAACAAGCTCCACCTTCTAGGATTGGTCTGCAATCAACTCCATTAGCGCATGCGAACCCGAGGTTATCTTCTAGCTGCTTTTCTTTCGACGTCGGAGAGGCCACGCACCATTGTGTGGAGCTTGCCAATGGAAGGTGGTGAATCATGATGGAAGATACGAGGATGACAATGAGAGTCGAGAACGGTGACATCTTTGCAATCTCTTAAAATGATATTCAAAGAGTTGTGTTTTAGGTATTGATAAAAATATGTACTCTATGTCTTTATATATATACTGGCACCACGCCTATACGTTATATTTCCAAGAAAAAAGTATTTAATGTTGAGATATCCCATTCAATTTAGATGATTTGAATAAGCATTCAATTCCTCAATTTATTCTTCATATCTTTGTAATTTAGGAAACTATATATCTCCTTTTAGAACCCGTTGATGAATGAATATATATGCAGAAAATCTAAACATTCATATTCACGTCTGTTACCTTGAACAAGACGAAAAAATATATATATATAGAAGAAAATCGAATAGAGTTGAGTTAATTATTTGGAAAGTGTTTATGAAAAAAATATCACTAGATAGTCAAAAGATTCAAAATATTGTTAGAAAATATCTCCATAATTATGGAGGTTAGCAAAAATATATCTTATTCATTGACTAACATTGACATAGTTCATGATAAAGCAATAGCAATATATTACTATATTACTGCATAAGTCTTAGGATTTTATTAAACTATTTAATAAAACGATTGGTAAAGCAGTAAGAATATACAATTTAAAATTATTATAAAAATTAGTATATAATATTTAATATATTGATTATTAAATAATATTTTTATTTTTATTAAAATATATATTAATAGATAAAATTAAGAAAAATATAATTTATTTATTTTATTTAATATTAATAAAAATTATGTTTATATACAAAAATAAATATTTTAAATAATTTTTTTTTTTAATTTATAAAAATTCACATTTAAAATCTAAATTATTTATATAAATTATCTTATATTTTAAATAAGAAATATTATTTTTTAAAAAATAATGTATTTGTAGTTTTATTTTAAACTATAAATTTGTTTGTAAATTTATTTTAAAAATATAATTTTTGAATTTTTTGGATATAAACATAATTTTATGATATTATTAAATTAAATAAATAAATTATATATTTTTCTTATTTTTATAAATTATAAATGCAAATGCATATTAAAAACTTCATATAAGAGCATTGGACATAGAACATTTGGAGAGCACTAGCATTTGGTAAATGCTTTTCTAACAAATATTGATTGGATAATAAAAAGTACTCCGTATATTGCCAATGCTCCGCCAATCAAAGCTTTAAGCAGAAACCAATTTCTAATATATACAAATACATGGTTAACATATGCTTTTCTGACTAATTAACGTATGCATCTTCATATTTTCCTTAGTATAAGACTCTACATACGTATATGTATATTACATTTTTTATATTACATATTAGGTTTAAAATTAACGCTAAATGAGATTAATAGAAAATGTTCTAATAGATTTGGATAAATGAACTGAAAATCATATTAAAAAAACTTCACTAAACAATTTCTAAAATCTTGGGAGAAACTCTTGATTCTTCATTCTTCACCAAAACTTAGTAATTTTCAACATGCAAATGGAAGATCAGAACGATGATCCAAACCAGCAAGGTTATCAACAACCTAATCCAACTAAAATCATCTAAAAAGCACTACAAGATCTCAAACTTGGAGTGGATATAACTCGTTGGTTTGTTCATGAAATGCTCAGAAGGAGTTTGAGAAATATCATTGTCTATGCTTGGTGGCCAAAGGTCTCAACCCATACCACCAAAATCCAGCTGGAGTTAAGGTAACATTCCCTAAGATTTGGCAACTAGTTGTAAAAGTTGAAGAACAACTAATTATGGAACCATATTCTTATTTCAATATTTAACACCATCTCCTCCTCTTATTGGAAAAACAACTGTTAACTACATAGGATAGTTGGTTGCAATAGATAGATGGTGTAATAGAAGCTACCCAACATTCCTGAACACATTCCCTTTAAAATCAGAATCTACAAGTTGCCAAACATCTACCATCGTCATGGTATTGTTGAGAGTATTGGATCAAAACTGAGACAAGTAGAAAAAGTATATATCGTTGTGATCGTATGTTGTGGAAAAATCATGTCTATTGAAGATGTCGTACATATAGGTTCGTTGATCTAAGTGTTATGGAAGAGCTATATCGTGGAATCGCAATCGGTGAAGTTAAACATTATGTTCGCATAAGCTGCAAGTAATTGGTCATCATATATTGTATAATAAATATTATAGAGAAATACTATAAAATAGCCTAAAAACTTTTTTTTATCACAAAATAGTACACAATGAAGAAAATGACTAAAATGTTTCATTAAATAGGTAAATATACACTTATATCCCTAGGATTAACTAATTTAGACTTAGGGTTTAGAGTTAATGGGTTGAATTTTGGGGTTAGGGTTTCAAATTTTAAGAAATAAAAATTAAAAATTAAAATTTTAAAATAAAAAAGCTATTTTAGTGAGAAAAACTTTAAAAATGTTATTTGAGAGAATTGCCTAATATTATATGAAGATATAATTGATAATTTAACCAATATTTAAAAAACTGTCTACTATTTATTCATTTACTTCTTTAGTTTATCGAAACAAATTAAACTTTTCCAATTCTGAAAATAAACAACTATTAATTCATTCATTCTCCCCTGGTGTACTTATATTTTTAGTTGGATCAAGTGGTGCAAGAAAAACCACATTCATGAATGTTCCTGCGGGTCGAAAGACAAAAGACATATGGATGTAAAAAGGGAAAGATCAAATCTCTGGTTACCAAAAAAAAACAATAAACATTTGCTAGAATCTATGGATATGTTGAGCAGAACAATATACATTTTGAACCTGCATAGCTTGAAAAACCCAAAAAAAGTAAATGAATAAATAGTAGACAGTTTGAGATATGCCTTAGTAGTCTGCATTAACTGAACCTGCATAGCTTGAAAACCCCAAAAAAGTGAAAAATATATATATGAAAGTCTAAACTAATATTTAATTTAAGCATTTGAAATATAAATATATATTTTAAATATATAATTTCATATTTATTTTGATATATATCTAAAATAAATATTTAAAACTTTAATAAATACTTTAAATGCCTAATTATATAAATACATTTTTTTCTTATATTTTGTTTTAATATTTTTAAATTTCTGGTATATCCAAATAATATTTGATTATTTGATGAATTTTAGGATATACTACAAATTATAATCGAATCTAAAATGTTAGTATTTGTTTCCAACAAACACTTAAAAATTAGAATAAAATATAAGAATTGAACCTGAAAATTCAACCTCCACTGTATTGTCAAACCATCCTTTCCTTCTTCTATAAGGATGACTAGGCATGAGCCGCTTCCTGTTCTCCATGTAAACATGTTTACGACTAAACTTTAGCCATCTATGAGGTGTACCCTTCCCACAGACATTACATGCTTGCTTTCCTTTCACTTTACACCCAACTAATGTCCATAAACCAGAATAATCGGTGATACTCCACAACAACATAGCTCTAAGTGTAAAGCTCTCCTTCTTAAACGAATCATAAACTTCCATACCTTCTGTCCACAAATCCTTCAAGTCCTCTATCAATGGTTGTAGATATACATAAATGTTGTTTCTAGGTGCGGTTGGACCATGTATCAACATTGTCAACATGATGTTCTCGGACCTCATACACTATGTTGGAGCCATATTGTAGTTGACTAATAGAACAAGACATGTGTTATGATTCGTGTTCTAGATAGAGAACATATTCATGCCATCTGTTGAAATACCTAGTCTTAGGTTTCTTGCTTCAGCAGCGAACTCCGGCCATTTGTTGTTTATCTGAACCCAAGTCAATGAATCTACTGGATATCTCATTATGTTCGCATAAGCTGCAAGTAATTGGTCATCATATATTGTATAGTAAATATTATAGAAAATACTACAAAATAGTCCTAAAATTTTTTTTGTCACAAAATAGTACATAAAGAAAAAAATGATCAAAATGTTTCATTAAATAAGTAAATATACATTTATATCCCTAGGGTTAACTAATCTAGATTTAGAGTTTAGAGTTAAGGTGGAGTTTTGGGGTTAGGGTTTCAAATTTTAGAAAATAAAAATAAAAAATTAAATTTTTCAAAATAAAAAGGCTATTTTAATCATTTTCTTCCTCAAAATTTATTTTTGTGACAAAAACTTAAAAAATACTATTTGAGATAATTGCCTAATATTATATGATGATATAATTGATAATTTAACCAATATTAAAAAAATTGTCTACTATTAATTCATTTACTTCTTTAGTTTATCGAAACAAGTTAAACTTTTCCAATTCTGAAAATAAAAAACTATTAATTCATTCATTCTCGCCTGGTGTACTTACATTTTTAGTTGGATCAAGTGGTGCAAGAAAAACCACATTGATGAATGTTCCTGCGGCTGGAAAGACAAAAGACATATGGATGTACAAAGGGAAAGATCAAATCTCTGGTTACCAAAAAAAAAAAACAATTAACATTTGCTAGAATCTATGGATATGTTGAGCAGAACAATATACATTTTCCTCAAAGTCACTGTTGAAAAGACCCTTTGATTTTTTTTTGCTATACTTCGTCTTCCTAAAGAGATCAGCAAAGAACAAAAAAGCAAGTATGATTGAGATTTAATGCATTTGGTTCCCATTTGGATAGTTTTATTAACAACATGTTTTGTGGTTTGTTAGGAAATTTTTTATGATACCAATAGAGCTTGATAGTTTGAGATATGCCTTAGTAGTCTGCATTAACTGAACCTGCATAGCTTGAAAAACCCCAAAAAAGTGAAAAATATATATATGAAAGTCTAAACTAATATTTAATTTAAGCATTTGAAATCTAAATATATATTTTAAATATACAATTTCATATTTATTTTGATATGTATCTAAAATAAATATTTAAAACTTTAATAAATACTTTAAATGCCTAATTATATTTTTTTAAAAAATTCTTATATTTTGTTTTAATATTTTTAAATTTCTGATATATCCAAATAATATTTGATTATTTGATGAATTTTAGGATATACTATAAATTATAATCAAATCTAAAATATTAGTATTTGTTTTCAACAAATATTTAAAAATTAGAATAAAATATAAGAATTGAACCTGAAAATCCAAAAACTTCGATCTGAACCCAAACGATTATCTACGTCCAGACCTGATCTCTTCTCAATACTAATTTCCCCGAACCCTTAGTTTCAAAACTGAAACAGAAATATAAATTACTTCAATAATATTTATTATTTCCACCTTTCAGTTTTAAGTTTTAACAACAGTTAAAAACCATTAATGGAAAGTATATCCACCTCCTTGGATCTCTTCTTTAGTATTAATTTCCCTAAAACGAATTCTAAAACCAAAAAACATACTAATACAAATTTATTGCATGCTCTAACTATCAGAAAACAAATAAAAAAAACTTCTAGAAGGAAAAAACGTATAGACACGTGTCTATACAGAGTGAGAACAGGACAAACAAAGCTGTACAAGGTTTTATGTACCGTGTAAACTCCTTTTATACCCTCGACTAAACAAACACAAAACAGTTCCAAAGTGAGGGTATTATCGTCTTTTAAATCAGCTTCAAATATTGTTGCCCCGGGGATCATGGACGCTTTATATTCAGCTTACACATCTTAATCTAACTGAATCACTCAAAAAAAAAGATAAATCACACAAACGTTTTTTAAGGAGCGAAACAAATCTCTCTCTCTCTCAGATCAGAGAAGAAGAAGAAGAAGAGGAGAGCCATGGCGGCTGCGTGGAATGGGAGTGAGTATTTCGACATCGACGTTGAAACCGGTAGACAATCGTTCGCGCGGCCGTCGAACGCCGAGACTGTTGAACAAGACGAAGAAGATCTGAGATGGGCCGCCGTAGGAAGGCTCCCGTCGCAGAGAGTAGGGAGTCATCTCTCCGTTCTGCGTCGCTCGCAAACGCAGACGCAGACTTCTGGTTACGCAGACGGGAACGTTGTGCAAACGATTGACGTTAGGAAGCTTGATCGTTCTGATCGTGAGATGCTTGTTCGTCAAGCTCTCGCCACTAGCGATCAGGATAATTACAAGCTCCTCTCCGCCATTAAAGAACGTCTCGATAGGTTTGTTTCTATTTTTTTTTAAGGTTTACTCCCTCAGTTTTTAATTTTCGTTCTAGGTTTATGCATACATATTAAAAAAACATATGATTTTGTATTTTTTCAAAATAAAAACACAATTACCTATACAATTAATCATATTTCAACCAATAGAAACTTTCAAACCACATTTATTTTGAAACGAAATCGAAACTGAGGGAGTATTTGATATTCTATGGATGGATCTTTTTATATAATCTTGGTGTTGTTTTTATTGTAGAGTTGGTATGGAAGTTCCTAAGATTGAAGTCCGGTTTGAGAATTTGAATGTTGAAGCTGATGTTCAAGCTGGTACAAGAGCTTTACCGACTTTGGTTAACGTATCTCGTGATTTCATTGAGGTTTGTCTTTTTTTTTTTAGACTATCTTGTTCCACACGTTACCTTTTGTTTCTAATATTGTATCTGTTACAGCGTCTCTTAAGCAGCTTGAGGATAATGAAGACTAGAAAACATAAGCTTACGATTTTGAAAGATATCAGTGGGATTATCAAACCAGGAAGGTGAATAAAAAAACAATGCTTTAGATTATTTTAACTATATGTCACACAAACACTAAGAGTTTTGATGTTCTTGTAGGATGACTTTGCTACTAGGACCACCCGGTTCGGGGAAGTCGACTTTACTTCTTGCTCTCGCAGGGAAACTTGATAGAAGTTTAAAGGTTGGTTAGTTTACCCGTGAAGTTATCTACCATGCTAATATATATCACATGTTTGATATCTCTTTTGTTATTTTTATTCACATGTGTCTTGAGATTTATCTTTTTATTTCTTATAAAGTTTTTTTTTTTTTTTTTTACAGAAAACGGGTAACATTACTTACAATGGAGAGAATCTTGATGAGTTCCATGTTAAAAGGACTTCAGCATATATTAGTCAAACGGATAATCACATTGCTGAACTCACTGTTCGTGAAACGCTTGATTTTGCTGCGAGATGTCAGGGTGCAAGCGAAGGATTTGCAGGTTGGTGTCAACCACTTTACTATACAATCTTCTTCAAGTGAAATATCCTCAAACGTTTCCTGTTTACACGTTGTAGGTTACATGAAAGATCTAACTCGGTTAGAGAAAGAGAGGGGTGTACGCCCTTCTTCTGAGATTGATGCTTTCATGAAGGTCAGCATTATATAGCTCATAACGTCTTTTGATTAGTTTATGATCACCAACACCTTTTACCAAAAAAGAAAATCACCAACACTTCTTTCTTTCTTTCTTTTTTTTTGTTAAAGGCTGCTTCTGTCAGTGGTAGTAAGCATAGTGTTTCCACGGATTATGTGCTTAGAGTGCTTGGTCTTGATGTATGTTCTGATACAATGGTTGGTAATGATATGATGAGAGGTGTTTCCGGAGGTCAAAGGAAAAGAGTAACAACAGGTTTCTTTCACTCACTTTAACTTATCTATTCTCACTTTTGTCCATCAGCTCTGTTATGCTAACTTATAAATCTTGACACTATGCAGGAGAGATGACTGTTGGGCCAAGAAAGACGTTGTTTATGGATGAAATATCTACTGGTCTTGATAGCTCAACAACATTCCAGATTGTGAAATGTGTCAGAAACTTTGTCCATCTAATGGATGGAACGGTTCTCATGGCACTTCTTCAGCCTGCACCAGAAACTTTTGATCTCTTTGACGATTTGATTCTTCTATCAGAAGGTTACATGGTGTATCAAGGTCCTCGACAAGATGTGGTCGGATTTTTCGAGTCTCTAGGGTTCCGTCTCCCACCACGCAAAGGTGTTGCAGATTTTCTCCAAGAGGTATATTACACATCCCAACTCTTTTATTTGGTTACAATGTCACATGGTAGCCCCAAAAATTCTATTCTTATGTTGTTATGTATGCAGGTGACGTCCAAAAAGGATCAAGCTCAGTACTGGGCAGATCCTTCGAAGCCTTACCAGTTCATTCCTGTCTCAGACATAGCTGCTGCATTCCGCAACTCGAATTACGGGCATGCTGCAGATTCCAAGCTTGCAACACCATTTAATAAGTCATCTGCGGATCCTTCAGCTTTGTGCAGAACACAGTTTGCAATATCGGGATGGGAGAACCTTAAAGTTTGCTTCGAACGAGAGATACTATTGATCAACCGTCACAGGTTTCTTTACACTTTTAGGACATGTCAGGTATTAATAAGTCTACCCTATTTTTCACTGAATTGGTGTATAGCTTCTATGTTTCTGACATGGTAACATCTTTGTATGAAGGTTGCATTTGTGGGATTTGTGACAGCCACGGTGTTTTTAAGAACTAGATTACACCCAACAAACGAAGCATATGGAAACGAGTATCTGTCTTGCCTTTTCTTCGGCCTAGTACACATGATGTTCAATGGTTTCTCTGAACTTCCTCTCATGATATCGCGTCTCCCGGTTTTCTATAAGCAAAGGGATAACTCGTTTCATCCAGCTTGGTCCTGGTCTATTGCTAGCTGGATCTTGCGTGTGCCTTACTCTATCCTTGAAGCTGTTGTCTGGACTTGTGTGGTATACTACAGTGTGGGACTTGCTCCCTCTGCAGGCAGGTTGGTCATTTCTCTAGACGTCCTTCCTTTTAGATTTTTGGTTTCAATGTCTGATAATAAAAGCCTCTTCTTGTTCTTTTAAGGTTTTTCCGGTACATGTTACTCCTCTTCTCGGTGCATCAAATGGCTCTCGGTTTGTTTCGTATGCTGGCTTCTGTAGCAAGGGACATGGTCATTGCTAATACATTCGGATCTGCATCAATCTTAGCAGTGTTCTTGCTTGGTGGATTCGTTATTCCAAAAGGTTAGTAATAGCTTCTTTACTTCATACTTTGATTCAAGTTGTTATACTGAAACCCTATCATTGTTGTCAGATGATATTAAACCCTGGTGGACTTGGGGCTTTTGGATATCACCTTTATCATATGGGCAACGTGCCATTGCGGTTAATGAATTCACAGCCACGAGGTGGATGCAGGTGTGTTCAATAATCTCATATCTAAGTTAATAATACTTATACAATGCTTAACTATACACTTTTCTTGCACATCAAGCAGCCATCAGCTATATCAAATACTACAATTGGATTCAACTTTCTCAAACTACGAAGTTTCCCCACAAATGACAACTGGTATTGGATTGGAGTTGGTGTACTCATTTGTTATGCACTTCTCTTCAACAACATTGTCACTCTCGCCTTGGCTTATCTTAACCGTGAGAGTCTTTCTATTATTAACTAATGAACCTTTCTTCTATATTATATCAATGTAGCAATTTTGTGAAGCTTTGTTTTTTCTCTTGCAGCTCTAAAAAAGGCTCGAGCAGTTGTTTTAGAAGATCTCAATGAAGAAACTCAAACTGCTTCAGTATCAAATGCAAAACAAGGAAGAAGTGAGAAGAAAGGAATGATTCTTCCATTCAAACCATTAACAATGACTTTCCACAATGTTAACTATTATGTTGATATGCCAAAGGTTACATTCACTTACCTTGTATATAACGGTCCTTATATATTGGTTACATAATTATATTTTTTTTTAATGTTAGGAAATGCGTTCTCAAGGTGTACCAGAGACAAGACTACAGCTGTTATCAAACGTGAGTGGAGTCTTCTCGCCTGGTGTTCTTACAGCTTTAGTTGGATCAAGTGGTGCAGGAAAAACTACATTGATGGATGTTCTTGCGGGTCGAAAGACAGGTGGATATACAGAGGGAGATATCAGAATCTCTGGTTACCCTAAAGAACAACAAACATTTGCTAGAATCTCTGGATATGTTGAGCAGAACGATATACATTCTCCTCAAGTCACTGTTGAAGAGTCCCTTTGGTTCTCTGCTAGACTTCGTCTCCCTAAAGAGATCAGCAAAGAAAAGAAAAAGGTAAATATGAATGAGATTTAACTCCCATTTGGATTATTTTATTGAAAATATGTTTATTATTTTTTGTTGTAGGAGTTTGTAGAAGAAGTTATGAGACTTGTAGAGCTTGATAGTCTGAGATATGCGTTAGTAGGTTTACCTGGTACAACAGGACTTTCAACAGAACAGAGGAAGCGTCTAACAATTGCTGTTGAGTTAGTCGCAAATCCATCTATTATCTTCATGGATGAACCAACATCTGGACTTGATGCAAGAGCAGCTGCAATTGTAATGAGAACGGTTAGGAACACTGTTGACACTGGAAGAACAGTGGTTTGCACCATTCATCAACCTAGCATTGACATTTTTGAGGCTTTTGACGAGGTTTGACCTAATTTTTCTTGGATTACAAGAACTGTTATCAATTGGTGATCTTCACGTGTGTTCTTTTCTGCTTGATCTTGAAAATACAGCTGCTTCTAATGAAACGAGGAGGACAGGTTATATATGGTGGGAAACTGGGTGAACACTCTCAGGTTATGGTAGACTACTTTCAGGTACTTGTCTTGGCCTTTTCTACATAGTTGCTTGTCGCCCAAGAAAACTGTTATTTCAAACCCTAAACCTTCTGCAGAGTATTCATGGAGTCCCTGAAATCTCAAGTGGCTACAACCCAGCAACTTGGATGCTTGAAGTAACTACGCCTGCTTTGGAGGAGAAATTTAGCATGGACTTTGCAGATTTATACAAGAAATCTGAACAGTTTAGGTAACTATCACAGTAACATTTTGCAATCTCTTTAAACAATCAATATAATAAACTGATCTTTAATCATATACAGAGAAGTGGAGGCAAACATCAAGCAACTCAGTGTTCCACCAGAAGGCTCAGAGCCAATAAAGTTCGATTCAATATACTCACAAAACCAACTGTCTCAGTTTCTACTCTGCCTCTGGAAACAGAACCTTGTCTACTGGAGAAGTCCAGAATACAACCTTGTGAGATTGATCTTCACAACGGTAGCTGCCATTATACTCGGCACAGTCTTCTGGGACATTGGTTCCAAGAGAACTTCCACACAAGATTTGATTACTGTAATGGGAGCTCTTTACTCGGCTTGTCTGTTTCTTGGAGTTAGCAACGCTTCATCAGTACAACCAATCGTTTCGATTGAAAGAACGGTTTTCTACAGAGAGAAAGCGGCGGGAATGTATGGTCCAATCCCCTACGCAGCAGCTCAAGGGCTTGTGGAGATACCTTACATTCTCACCCAAACCATTCTCTATGGAGTCATTACATACTTCACCATTGGTTTTGAAAGAACATTCAGTAAGTTTATACTCTACTTGGTGTTCATGTTCCTCACTTTCACCTACTTCACCTTCTACGGCATGATGGCGGTTGGTCTCACCCCAAATCAGCACTTAGCTGCTGTGATCTCCTCTGCATTTTACTCTCTCTGGAATCTCCTCTCCGGTTTCCTCGTCCAAAAACCTGTAAGTATTCCACTCTATCAAAGTGAAAATGTAGTTTGATGGAGATGACTAATCAGTTGTTGTATAATGTTGTTGGTTCAGTTGATTCCAGTGTGGTGGATATGGTTCTATTACATATGTCCAGTGGCGTGGACACTTCAAGGAGTGATCCTCTCACAGCTTGGTGATGTGGAGAGCGTCATCAAGGAGCCAATGTTCCATGGCACGGTCAAGCAGTTCATTGAACAGTACTTTGGGTTCAAGCCAGACATGATAGGTGTATCTGCTGCTGTTCTTGTCGGATTTTGCGCTCTCTTCTTCTCTGGATTCGCACTTTCAGTCAAGTTCCTCAATTTCCAGAGGAGATAGAAGACAAGAACAAAGGATATGACGACTCTTTCTTATGTTATCATCACTCAACTGACAAACTTTTCATATTTTGGCTCCTCACATTTTAGTTAGGTTTGTTTTCCATTTTACCACAGATTAGAGTTAGTTTTGTTGACATTCACGATAAAATAAACCAAAAAGATATATTAAGAATCTGTTTTGCACTGTTTAGGATTTTCTTTGCTTCGGGTCGAGTAGTTCACCCGGGATTCGCCTACCACTAGACCACACGTGTGGTTAAACATGTGTTTATCTCTGCTCTTGAACCAAACAACCTCAGATCTTGCAAGAAAGACAAATCTCAATTCAAAGACACAGTTTCTAATTAGGAAATATTTATTCTCTGAAACTTTTTAAGTGATTTAGTTCCGGTGATAACATTAAGTATAGAACAACTTAAAACCCTTAATTCTCTTCATGAAGAAGAACAAGTGAAAAGGGTGTTTAGAGAGGAAGCTCTCCACTGTCTGCAATAACAACTTTGCTCTTGGGAGTTCCGCTTTGCTTCCCCTCAGCTTCAATCTTGTAGACAACATCCATTCCTTGAACCACTTTCCCAAACACCACATGCCTTCCATCTAACCAGCTTGTTGTCACCGTCGTGATGAAAAACTGCGAACCGTTTGTGTCTTCCCCAGAGTTCGCCATCGAAAGCAAACCTGTTTTCCATTTCAGATTCCCAAAAACCATCAGCCTTCTAATATATACTTAGCTTAAAGCAAACGCAAAAATCACCTGGTCCAGTGTGCTTGATCTTGAAGTTCTCATCAGCAAACTTCTGACCGTAGATGGATTCTCCACCCATACCGTTTCCATGCGTGAAGTCACCTCCTTGGATCATAAAACTGGGAATGATTCTATGGAATACGCTACCCTTGTAGTGTAGAGGCTTTCCGCTCTTCCCAACACCTTTCTCCCCTGTACATCCCACAAAAATCTTCATCATACCTCTACACATTAACCCTTCCATTAAACACTCTTTATAAAGAATGGCTTACCAGTGCAAAGAGCTCTGAAGTTTTCTGCAAGAAGGAAAGACACTCTCTTGGATTAGAACTCTTACACAGATACAAAAATAGTCTGAAGTAATGATCAAAGTCATGATAGTTTCTTTACCTGCAGTCTTCGAACTGCCTTGCCAAATAGGCCAATAACAACTCTACCTGCAACATAACAGTTTTGATCAATAGATAAAAAAGTGAACTTTAAAGTAGTAAGAGACGTTCATAAGCTAGATTGAACTCATACCAGCTTCTTTCCCGTCGATCTCAACATCGAAGTAACCCTTGTGAGTGATTTCCTTCAGATCTTCCTTTGCCTAATAAACCCCAAAATCACAAACTCCATTAGTAATTTAAAAAAAAAAAAACAGAGAGATACCATTGTCCTAAAGAACAATGTTATTTTTACGTTGAACAGATCGAGAATCTGAAAGATAGAACAAGAAGTTACCTGGATCAAAGCTATAGAAGCGAAAAGGAGTAGCGTCACGAATAGAATAGAGCTTGATCTCGTCATCTTCGCCATCGTTTTCTTCTCAATCGTAACAGAAAAGCAGAGGAAAGGTAGAGTGGTTGTTTTTTAATGCCCCAATTAAATCTTCGCCGGCGTTTTATTGGGCTTCTAATGGGTTTATTATGGGGCTTTTTATTGTGACGTAAGTGTTTATCCAGAATAAGATATACTTCCTATTTTTTGTATAATTGGGGTATCCGAGCCCCAACCAGAATCTATTTTCCTCTCGGTTCAGCTTACTTTTTGCCAACCAAGTGAAACTAACTTTTATTTCTTTTTACTCTCATTACTGTTTTGTTAGTGGTATATAGTTCAGTTTCTTCCCTCACTGTTTTTGGAGTGGGAAATAAATTATGTTTACTCTAATTGAGTTACTCTCATTTACTCCAAAATTCACCATCACACTCAAAATCTTTTTAGATATATATCGCAGACATGCGCATCAAAAAGGCTTTTATATATTTGGGCCCTAAAGTAGTGTCCATTACTTTAAAAGCGACAACTCCGTGACACATTATTGTTGTGCTGGGACCCAAAAACGGCGTGCATTTTGTCGACTCTCCAGTCGAACTTTTTCCTTTGTACTAAAAGTTTTTAATTTAAGACCTTTTCGATTGGTAACTACTCCTTCTGTTTTTTATTGTATGTAGTTTAAACAAAATTTGTTTATTTCAAAATATAAATAATTTTTATAATTGTAAGTAATTTTTATTTTTATTGAATATAATGTGACCGATCAAATAATATATACTTATTTATGATTGGTTTAGCTACGCCTAATTTTTTTATTAAATGCTATTTTTGAAAATTTAATAATTTTTTTAATATTTGTGCATTCAACTAAATCTATTTATATAAAAAAACAGAGGGAGTATATAACATAACACGATTTTGTAATGTAAATACATTTAATTAAAAAAAGTTTCACGAGTACATTTTTCACGTAAAACAAGAAATAAGTAAGAACAAAGGACGTGAACAAAAAAAAAAAAAAAAAAAAAAAAAAAAAAAAAAAAAAAAAAAAAAAAAAAAAAAAAAAAAGGTAAGAAAAAAGGAGTACTGTTTTATTCCTAAATAGAGCTAGGAAGAAAGGTTAATTGATTTTGGATTTGTCAGAAGCATAAACGTAGAGATCTGGATCTGTCTCGTAGAAGACAATATCACCAGTGTCACTGACGTAATGATCTTTCTTAATACTTGCCACCAAACTCTCCACCAAGTGGATCGGTATTGCTCCTGACGTCTTTGGTTCTCTGTAGTATCTTCCCAACACATGTTTAGCTGCTTTCGTCTGTCACATACCATTAATTGAGATCACTAATTTAGTAATTAATCACCCTTTAATTTAATCAAATGAAACTAGAGAAAGAGAGAGAGAGAGAGAGATCACTCACGGCATCGACCAAGTGATAGTGGGGGATTTGTGGGAAAAGATGATGGATCACGTGAGTTCCAATATCGTGATGAATGTTGTTGAAGATCCCGTAATCTCTATCAACAGTTGTTAATCCTCCACGTAAATAACTCCATTCCTATTATTGTACACAAAACATCAAATTTTCAGATTAATCAATACTACTAATTAATCATTATTGCTTTTTATAAATAATGTTGATCAAATTACCTTGCCTCTGTACCAAGGCAACTTATCATCGTGACCATGGTGATGCAAGTACGTGACAGCGTCCAACCACATCACAAAGATCTGAAAATTTTCCAAAACTTTGTCAAAAACAAAGTATGTTATATAATAATGAAATATATGAAACTTACGATGTAAGGAACACCATAAACTTTGAGAACTGTGAATGGACCAACGAGGAATGATAGATAAACAAGAGTGGCCAACATGATGGACCAGCAAGTAGTTGAAGTTGCAATAAGATTTCTCTCGCTTGGAGCAAATAAACTACTGTATGGGTTATAATGTGACCCTTCTTTACCAGGACTTCTGTACCACTGTACTCAACCACCAAACAAAATTAATTTATATTTAGATTAGCTCAAAAAAAAACAAATTGTATAATTAGGAAGAAAAATTAGGAATTAGGACTTACCAGATAGAGAGGGTAAGCGAGCATGGGGAGAGGGACTGTGTATCTGAGCATCCGTGTACTGTGGGACAATTTCTTGTATAATTTTTCTGGCAACTGAAATGCAAAATTAAGATTAAAATGTTAATTACTCTCTCTGTTTCATAACAAATGTCCTTTTAGCTTTTTGCACACAGATTAAGAAAACATTTAATTTTGCATATTTTCTATAGAAAAACATCATTACCCATATACCTAATCATATTTCAACCAATAGAAAATTAAACTAAAAATAAAATCAATAAATTATGCATTGAAATCATAAAACGACATTTATTTTATAATGAAAAATTTCTCTAAAACGACACTCTTTGCGAAACGGAATGAGTAATATTTAACATTATAGTTAATATTATATGTTGAAATTAATTAACTGCATGTGGTGTGTTTATAAGTTTTTTCTTTTTATTAGTTCTATGAAAGCTCCAAAACAGAAAAATACTAAGAAAAGTAAACGAATATCGAGGAGAATCATTTTATGCCAATGACGTCGAATATAAGTGGTCCGTTGTTAAAGTTAACTACAGTACTATAAACCACTTTAAATCATTTTTTACTACAGCTAAACGACAGTTCTGACAAGTGGTCGTCCTAGCCTCGAACTGGAAAAATATTAATTAAAATAAATACATAGAATCCTAAGAAAATTAAAAGGAAATAATTTCAAAAAAGGAAAAAAAAAATACTATGAGAGGGAAAGATTACCGGAACCCAAGACTCGTCGTTTTCAACATGGCCATGGTTCTGGTGGTGTGTCCGATGGCTTATTCTCCTGCAACCACCCCAATTATAAAATAATTCATAAAAATGAAATTGAAATTTTCAATAACATGTCGTTTTCAAGGCAGATGTTACTTCTTCTATTTTAATATAAGTGTCATTTTAATATTTTTTACACAAATTAAAAAAATATTATAAAATATTTAAATTATTATTAATTATATCTATTTGACTAATAATATTTGAGATAAATAAAATTATTTATAAAATCAAAACAGTTTGTAATTAATTTCAAATTTTTAGCAAAAAATAAATAAAAAATTTCAAACTAAAAATAAATCTAATTTGCATTAAAATTGTAAAATGATAAATTTTGTATGATAAGAAAAAAAAATGATAAAATGATATTTATTATGAAACAGGATGAGTAACAATCACACTCATTTTAATACGTTATTTGTTTTTTGAGCAACAAACAAATATCTCTAGGAAAATGATGCATGTTCATAGACATTTCAAGCTGATGTATCCATTTAACAATAAAATAAGACGTTAATACAAAAATAAATAAATCCAGTTCTAATTGTTATACTACATATGAAGCTACATTAATTTTTTCAAGGACATGTTATATGATTATAGCTAACTGTACAATAAATAGGCCCCTAGCATTAAATAAAAGTTTGGAGTCTTTTTTCTTGGATGCTAAAGATGTTGATGCTTTTAGTCACATGCATTATTTAATTATGAAAAGAACAATTAATATATTTTCATTATCAGATTACAGTTTGCTAACATGCACAAAGAATGACAAGGAAAATAAAATGTAAGAAATACGAAAACAAGAATTTATTTACATGAAGAAAGAAGTTAAAATAAATGACTTACCAACCATGGTATGGAACGAGGATAAAGGAATGAAGAATATGACCAACCACAGTATTCAGAAGAGGAATGTCTGAGAAGCTCCCATGTCCACTGTCATTATTCAATTAAATTTTACATCATAAACATATTTATCATTTTATTGCACAATATTAATTAAACTTTACTCAATTCAAACGTTTCAACAAGGTAACAAAAACAGAATATGACGTGTCATATGACTACATTTCGAAAATAGATTGAAACATCACACAATAACTAAAAGAAACAATATACAGTAATTATATTGATAAAGAAAAACAATAAACTGTGTTTTATTGAAAATTTCAAACGTAGATCCATAAAATGCGGAAACAACAATAATTATAGGGAAGAAAAAATGTTTAGTTACTGAAAAAGAAAATAAAAATAAAAATCTTAGATCCCCTTTTGCTTTTAAAATAATTAAATTTGAAAAAAAATAAACCTGAAAAGGATCAAATCTTGAAGTCAGTGAAAATCTCATATCGAAGAAATCAAGACAATGCAAAAAACTAAAAATATATATATATAAACATATTAAAATTAAGAAGTTGAAGAAAAAAATAAAATTACCAGTCGTGGCCGAGTACGAAGATAGCCCAGAAAAGGGTTCCTTGGGCGGCCCAATAAAGAGGCCAGAAGAGCCAGCTATTAAAATACACGGCGGCGACGGCGAGAGCCACGACGGCGAAAATGTCTCTCGCGACGTAGCTCATGGATCTCAAAGGACTTTTTACCCAACAATGCTTAGGAATCGCCGCCCTTATGTCTCCGATCTTAAACGGTGGTTGTGCGCTCGGATCAAACCTTTCTTCCGAGGAATCTCCGTTCACATTGCTACGCTGGTCCATAGCGACAACCATCGCCGGAGAAAGAGGGAGCTTTGAGGGATGTTTCTCTCTCTCTCTCTCTAAAACTGTGTGGGCTCTGAGTGAAATGTGGTGAAGAAAGGGTTCGATTGAGTTTGGTGTTTGTGTGGTTTGTTTATATAAAGGGTGAAGATGTGTAGAGAGAGAGACATTGAGAAAGACGCAAAACTGTTTTCAATTATTTTTTAATTTTATCATTTATTTATTTATTTGAAGGTAAAATGTGTATATTTGCTGTAATTTTGCGTGCAAAGTATCTTTGTTACGTCGTTCATTTCGATGAAAACTAAGTTATATAATTTTTTCCTTTTGAAAAAATAAGTTGTAGAAATTTGTTATGAATTTTTTTTTAATAAGATTCTGAGAAGATTTTATAACTAAAATCTTAGTATTGAGTATAAGTAACCATCGCATCTATAATTTACCAAGATTTTTTATATCCTTTTTTCTCTATAGATTTTCCTTAGACGTAGGATTATAAGGACGTAAGGATTAATACCAAATACAAATTATTTATGTTTCTTACTTTAGAGTATTACATTATACATGTGGTTGAAAATATCATGTTTGTCTTCTCCATATATTTTGTTTCTGCTAAATTTTCCTCGACTACTTATCAATCATAAAAACGATTCATATCGATATCATGTAAACATGACAACATATATATAGTTATTTTTGAAGTAGTGTTAATTTGAGGAAAAAATAGTTGCCACATCACTCTGAATTATTTGACTTGAGAAACAGATTTCCATGCTTTTCATTTATTTCAGATGACTTGATTTAATTGACGGTTTCTATAATATACTACTCCCTCCGTTTCGCAAAGAGTAGAGTGTCGTTTTAGAGAAAAAAATTCGTTACAAAATAAGTGTCATTTTAAGATTTCAATGCATAATTTATTGATTTTATTTTTCAATTTAATTTTCTATTAGTTGAAATATGATTGTGTATGAGTAATGATGTTTTTCTATAGAAAATATGCAAAATTAAATGTTTTTTTTAATCTGTGTGCAAAAAGATAAAACAAAAGAAAGTAGTTTTTTTCTCTCTTTTGTCATTAATTAGTTGATGATTTGTTTTTGTTTTTCATTCATGATATAAGAGCAGCTCAAACGATGATATTTGTTAGGATTTTTTAGAATTAAAAATTAGAAAATAGATAAAGTAGGAGAAATAGTTAGAACTGGTTCTTAGTAGAAATATTTCTGACATTTTAAAAACTATTTTCCATCTATTATCCAGTTAGTGATCAATTGATTTGTTAAATAAAATAATTTATTTTTTAACTTTAAAAATCTTAAGAAAAATTCTCACCATTAAAGGTGCACATATGTATAGGAGAATCAGATGGATCGAACAAATTCACTTGATCCTGAAATAGCAACGCCAAAATAGAACAATGTGTGGCATGGTTTGAGTAAAAACTGATTAAAAATGGTATAACGTAACTCCCACTATATTTTTATCAGCACTTATAAAAATTAGTGATCAAGTTTTCATAGAAAACATATAACTAAATTTTGAATTGTGAATGAACTAATATCAAGACATTTATGGTTAGTCGATGAGACAATTGTATTTTAGAAATGCAGGCAAGATGAGCTTCCTCTACATCTTCTTCTCTCTTAATTTAATTTTCCAACACGTCTTCACGAGTTAAGCATCAACTAATTGCTACAATTGTATACATAATTGGACTTAATTAGTTGCCTCCGTTAACTACATTTCAGACTATATGCGTTTACTCATGAAAATTACTTGAAACAACTTTTCTTTATTTGGATAAACAAATTCACATGATTGCGACACTCCATGACTGGAGTTGGCAACCTAATTAAAGCACACCGTTTTATAGTTTTTTACAGGAATTAGAAACATTGGAAGGAAGGACTATCATAGGATCACTTATACAAACGTTCTACTTATGTATAGGCCGGTTCCTTGAAAGACTATCATATTTTCTATTGCCTATGGAAATATTTGAGTGTCCATTGCAGCTGTTTGTTGGACCTGTATATTTCTAGTGTATATGATTGATTATAATTAAATACGCATTTCAACTGAGCTTAATTGCATATATTCAAACTTTTTGTTGGAATGATTTCCCTTCTTTTTTTTTTGAATTATACAGGGGTATCCTGATTCCACAGAAGTGGTCCATACTAGTCACGTGTTGGTCCCCTGTCCCTGACGATGTCGAAATGTTAATTCTCCAGTGGTCAAGGCTCGAACCCTGGTGGTTTCACCGTATTAGGCTTTTTACCTCCAAGTTAATCACCACCAGATCACAAGCCTTGGTTAGATTTCCCCATTTTTAAAAATCGGGTAATGAAGATTGAGGACGTGAACCGTCGGTTTATTAATATTTTTTTTCTTATTATACAAAAAATATCATTTTATAATTATAATGCAACTTTAAGTTTAATATTAACTAAAAATATATTGTATAAATAATTTTATTTATCTCAAATATTATTGATTGAATATGTGTAATTAATAAGAACATAAATACATTTCAATTATTTTTTAATATATGTGAAAAATGTCTAAGTAACATTTTTTTATGAAATAGAGGGAATCAATTTGTTTTTATTATTTAAATATTAATATTATGGTTGTTGTCACTGAATTTCAACATATGATATTTTCTCTTTCATTAATAGGCAAATTACCCTATTATGGTTTGAGCCAGAGACCAAACAATATATATGACGTATACTTAATCAAAATATGAGAAGATTATATGCACTCTATCTTTAGACGTGAAATCTCCAAAACTGTCATAAAAACGTGAGCTCATTTCTTCTTCCAATCACAATTAATATCAATATTATACATCCAATTCCTTCCTCCATAAAAACGTGAACTCCTTTCTTCTTCCAATGGTAATATCAATGTTGTTCATCCAGTTCCTTCCTCCACAAGCTTACTATCGAACAATATACAACAGTGTTAAACAAACCACCATGGAAGATAGAATCCAAGCTTGTGTGAGAGTTTTGGAGAAAGAAGATCTACACAAAACAATTTCTTCTAGCAATTTTTTTTAACGTCAAACATTAAAAAATTTCTCGTATTAGATTCTATGACGTTGGACAACATGTATACTTAATATAGTAAATAATTACATAAAAGCATATTTTCTTGGATTTAATTTCTCAAATTTTCATGACTATATATATATAATATAGGTGAGCCATGTAAAAGGAAAGGTACAAAATGATGTGTGTGTGCGTAGACATGAAGCTTGCACGTGAGAGTTGTAGCTATTCTACAAATGTATACTAATTTTACGTACCATTTCCACTTTATATATGTGTTGAGTTGAGAGATGAGAATAATAATTGAGAATATACCTCACAATGCAGAGAGGAAATATGTGTGTTATTTAGCAGTCGCACATGGTGTGAGGACATCCTTCGATCTCCTCGTGATTTCCGAAGGGTTAAGTTATTTTCTTTTCATTATACTGCTTTTTACCGAGCTAATTAATTAACCGTTGCATAACTTGAGCAGTATTTGAAGAAGACAAAAGTATATATACACATTAGTTAATAAAGTTAAAAGGATCAAATTTCCTTTGTTGGAACAGGACCTGTAACATTTTTTGACCCGGTTCTGATAAAATATATGTGATTCATATATTTCTCTAACTGCGACTAAATGTGCTTATCAATTTTCATACACGTCTTTACGTGTTTATCTATATTATATTCTTTGTATTAACCATTCGTATTTTATGAACAGTCGTGTACGTTGAAAGGAATCATTACGTATGCCCACGATGTTACCCTAGTTGGACAATTATGTTATTTAGAAAACCCATTTTTTATTACGCTAATTACCAAAAATAATATGAAGAGTGGGGCCGTGGGAATATGCTTTCGGTAGGTTTTGCGCTCAAAATTTACAAACTACAGCAGTCAACAAGAGGTTAGATTAAATGTATTAGACCATCTCTAATCTCACTCTATTTTTTACTCTAAAATAGAGTGGGAAATAGAGTAATAAATAAACAAAAAAATTATTATTCTAATTTATAGAGTAATGATTTTTTTGTTTATTCATTATTCTATTTCTCATTTTATTTTAGAGTAAAAAATAGAGTGAGGTTGAAAATGGTGTTAAACCGAGATATTTTTAACATGTGGGGGCTACAAAGAAATAAAAACTGGATTAGTGAAAGCTTATTGGTTACTAATTTCGAACTAATCATGCATGGTAAAAAAATCATCGAACACACCGTTGTATCAAAAAAAACAAAATGTTAACTCGGATTTTGCATATTTTTACAGTCAAAATAGTAGATTTAGGAGAATCTTGTATTACTGAAGTTGGAATTTAGAGATTATAGTTCTTTTCAAAAACCATTTTAGAGATTATTTGAAAATTAGATAGTTGAAAATTGGTTAAATCGTTGCAGCGAGGAGTCCACAAAAACAAGAGGTCTAAGAGCATTTGTAGCAACTCACTATCCTTTTATTTTCAAAGGGTTTTACATTCCAACAATCATTTATCGATCTTTTTATTTTTTTAAGAAGATGAATAATACATTTTCAAATACAATGGGTACTATTCAACTCCTTAAAACATTATTCACTATTCATTTTGATCTCTACAGTTATATATGTCTCACAAATACATGAAAAACTTTTTATATATCATATTTCAATACTTATTGTTATATTTTCTTTAAAATATTTTGATTAAAAATATTTTATATTATTATATTTTCGTAAACATATTTTTAAAAAAATATCTTTCAAATAGTATGTTTTATTAGTTCTTAAAATTTTAGGAATAAAAATTAATCATTAATAATATTGAAGACTAGAATGTAATATATAAAGTTTATAAGAAATTATGTAAAAGCCATCTTTGGAGAATCATCCTCTTATTTTTAGAGTGTTTCTCCTTTAAAATAAAGAGATTGTTGGAGATGATATAAATATCTGGAATAGGAAAGTTCATCGTCCTGAAGATAATAAAGGCCTTTGATTTTGAATCTATAATAGAAGGATAGTCAACAAGAATCCTGTGCTATGTGACCATTTTGTAACTGAAAATTGCCACAAAACATGTTATGTTTCTTGAATCTGCAGGTACAATAGTATCAGAAGTGCCGGTCTAACATTTTATAATGCTCTAATACAATTTTAAAACTATGCCTTTTAATATATTTTATTTAAATTTTTAAACACTAATATAAATCTAATTAAAATTTGAAAAAATAGTAGAATGATATCAACTGTTTATAAGTACAGTAAATTTAAGACTCTAAAAATATGTATTTTCAATTTTGATGCAAAATCATCATTAAACTAATATAGTCAAATCTGTATCATATCAGTCTCATTTGATAACAAAACCAATTCATGTAATTTTTTGTGTGACATTTATACCACAAATAACTATTTATCAATTTTAACTTTGAAATTTTTCTTTTATTTGTGGTGATTGATATTAGAATACTCATCAATACACATTAAGAAATTTCTGTATGTTAGATAACAGTTCTCCACTGTCAATGGGTTTTTAACCTTTTTGGTATTGATTCTCGTAAAACTTTAGTTCCATAAATAAATTATCACGAATTATGTTGGAATGCTATCATTTTAATAAAAATTTCCAGATTCAAACATTATGCCTTCAAGTTATCATAACTAAAAATGTCTAATAAGTATTATCTTAGTTAAAAATCTTATCAATTTTTCTAATCTACAAATACTAATAAGAAAATAAAATTAAAATATGCTCTTTAGATAATGTCCAAATTGATGGCTTGGTGGCTTGAGTGCTAATGTCTAATAAGTATTATTTTAGTTAAAAATCTTATCAATTTTTCTAATCTACAAATACTAATAAGAAAATAAAATTAAAATATGCTCTTTAGTATTTGTACTAAGTGTATCGACACATATTCCTAGTCAACGTAATTAATAGAGGACAACGTGTCCATCAATTGTTAATCTATGTTTAATCTATGTGAAAAAGATTGCTTGCTAATTGTGTTAAATGAGAATAGAGTATACATGGATGATTCTGGGTATAACCAAATGTGGCATAACGTCTTCAAGTTTTTTTTTAATTAAAATTAAATAGAAAAGGATTCCTAAATCTGTCTTTAAAAGAAAAACTTTACTAAACTGTTTATGGTCTCCATAAATGCAGGATCGCTGCTGACTGCTGAGAGTATAACCGGATTGACATGTAGGAAAATATTGAAGAACATGAGTATTGGTTGAAAAATTGCATCATATATATATTCGCATGAGATGTTTAAAGAAAGGCCCACCGCACGCGAGTTTAATCTCCAATGGAAAGACTTACAGAAAGGTCAAAGTTCTTATAATCAACAGGATATGTGTGCGTAGATTGTAAAACACATAGCTATATCTATACATAAACTACTTCTTAAATTCGTTATGTATAGTTTTTATGTCAGGGAAAAAGCATAGAACCATAAAGAAGAAGAACGGTTAAAGATCACGATCTATTCATGAAGACGTGTCTTCAACTTCAAACCACTCAGAGCATAATTATGGTTGAAACCAATAATACAGTTTCTTAAAAACACTTTATTTTTTTAATAATAAAAAAAAATTAAAAACAAATTAATTACGTGTCAGGAAGATCTGCGAATAGTGTAAAAACATTTCAAAATTAGTTATTATTTCATAACTTTTATAACCAATTCTTATATTTTATGGGGCCTATGTAATAATTTTTTTTTAATCCCACTAAAATACCGTGATAATTATGTTCTCTCATATGGACGGTTTAATATCTAACAAATCATTGTTATTTTCAAAGATATTCTTACTGTACTAGGCGGCAGTGAAGCTACTTTGATAGTTAGATGATAACTAACACCATTTAAATAATTTAAAGTTAGGTTTGTACCAATAATAATGTCTAATTGGACGGCTTTGACAAGAAAAAGATTGGACGTACGTGCACGTGTGGACCGACGAAACACGTTGTCCTTTGTTCATAGTTCATTCTATAAGCAATGGCTCTCGGCTTTCTAAAAATATCTAAGAATATCTTTAGTGGTAAGCTCTTGAAGAAGAGTACTTCACAATTATAAAAATGAAAAGTAATTAAAAATAAGAGATAGTAGAATGAACTTTTTCATAAAGAGACTTTGATCCTTTTTAAAGAAATTATTTATACGCTTGCTCAACATCTATTGGTCTAAATATTTTTGTGATATTAAAAATAGTTATATATTAAAATTGTTAGTTTTTATAATTTTTTAGAAATTCACATGGGTTTCTTCCACTAATGATGCTCTGCAATTAATG
The DNA here is from genome assembly GCA_012274485.2 of Sinapis alba. NCBI lineage: Eukaryota > Viridiplantae > Streptophyta > Magnoliopsida > Brassicales > Brassicaceae > Sinapis > Sinapis alba. Next base: position 533,402 of record MU105599.1, read on the forward strand.
AATTACTTGACCTAAACCATCTCATTTCGTTCAACCTCAACAAATTCTTGGCTTCCTTTTTTTTTGTTTCGTTCATCAACCTTTTCTTCGGTCAAACCGTTTTTTTTTTGTTTACGTCAATTAATAAGTGATCAAAGTCGAGTCTCTGTTACAATCAGATATCAACGCATATTTTGTATGAAATTCAGATTATGGGTGCATGTTTTGGATATTAGAACAAATATGTTTATAATATCAGGGTATGTGAAAAAGAGAGAGTTTTTTTGTTCTTACGGAAAAGAAACTCAAATAATAAACATTAGGCTTGAAGTCATATAATCAAACGTGTAAATGACATTCTTTAGTAATGATTTTGTTTCCCGCAGTTAAAAAAAATCTCACTCATGACTAGTCTACAAAAGTGGACAAAGGATTCTTAGTTGATTCTATAGTAATGGTATAATAGAGCTGAAAGCTAAAGTCATAGTTCTGGCATAATACATTTGGTCACTTTCATGAATTAACATATACTATAAATAAAAATATCAACTAGTTGAATAAGATATGATTGCTTTATCAAACAAACATCATGAGTTGGAGTCTTGAAATCATTTTTAACCTGTTTTGCTGAGAGCAAAAAATATTGATTTAGATAATAATTGTGTGAGAAGCAATTAATCTCACGTCTTATTTTTCACATATATAATATACATATAGTTCACATAGTGGGTTTGCGTTAATATACAAATACCATTTTCATCCACAAATAATTGATAAAAGAAACATTTGGTATCAGGATCTAAACGAAATATTCTCCACACAAATTGAATTTTATATATATAGTTTTATAATGAGGAGACGAGAAGATATTTAGGAAGACAATTATTAATTATGTATGTGAATGTGACTCGTTTTCTTCTGAATGTATAGAGCTATAGTTGTATTAAGATATTATATCTTACCGTGGAAATTCTAAATGACATTAAATAATATAAAAGGTTATGATCAATTTATTTATAACAATTAATTTTAAGTTGTAAACTCATAATAAAACTTGAATTTAATATAATATCAGAGTCCAGATCCTAAATACCTTAAATCAGCAATTAATATAACTTTATCTGATTGGATATAAATGTCATAATTAACTCGTTCGACCGAGTATAACTATTTTAAAGTTTTGAGATTTCTGACCGATAAGAATTTTCATTTCGAGATGTATTAGGAATATTATATCCCACAGCAAAATTTTTTAAAAAAACATTAAATAATATATAAAAGTTATAGTTAATTTATTTATCACCAATTAATTTTAAGTTGAGAGTCCATTATAAAATCTGAATCTAACAAGCATAGCAATCCGTAAGGAATCTGAATCGGACATAAAGCCAAACAAAGAGAGATCATATGAGTTCTAAAGACATAACCACGACAATGTGTTATTTGTCCATATTATCCATCTTCCCCTCACTTCACTTTGTTCCCTCTCTTGTCCTTTCTCTAGCTCTACATGACATTACGTTTTCTTAAAAGTTAAAACACATGCTTTTGCATTATGTGTCTGTGTAAAATTAATTACGGTTACATTATTTATTGATTTGCATTCATAGTCTGATTTGGAGATGCATACACTTGGAGAGAGTATACGAGCATGCGTGACAACTGACATGAACATGTGAATATATAAGATCCAAACTTCAAAGTATCTTATAATTCAATCAGAATAGAAACTTTAAATTATAACTCCTTCATCAGGGATGTCCACAAAATGCAAATATAGCACAAACAGATAATAAAAAGAACAAAATAATTGTTATTAACCAAAAAAAGCGACAATTTAAAATGTCCCAGGCCAAAAGTTCTCTCTTAATGAAATTTGTAAACCGAAACAAAACTTTTCTACTTCTACTTTCTAAAAGTAAAAAATATTCTCTTAACAGGTCTTTGGGCCTGGCGTCGAAAGAAAAAGGTATTTAGGCCCACCTATTCTAAAATTTGTATGGGCTTATAGAAATCAGATATCCCATAATAATCAAATTAGTTCATAAGTCCAGCTGAATGCTTAATCTTGGGTAAGTCAGGACTGCTTATTAGAAAATGTTTACTAACTTCAAAGTTTGTAAAAAAAAAAAATCAATATATGAAATCAAATAACTGCATGAACACACACAAAGTGAACTATACAAAAAGCTGAAATCTAGTAAGATTAAATAAGTTGAAATCGATGTAGAAACACAAAATACAAATAAGGTGTTAATTTTGAATTATTTTTATTGCTCTCTCAGTATACATACATTATTTGCAAGCTTGCAAGTAAAACTAAGAAGACGAAAAAGATTATCATCCTCTCAACGTTTGCGTCCTCTGCCGCCACGAGGTGGATCGTGTCTGCCGTTAGCTGAAGGTTCACCGTAGTCGTTGGTGCTCACCATCAGTGACCGTTCTCTCACCACCATCATTTCATTTTCTGTCATATATGCATATACGTTACAAGTTAGAAAATAATGATATAAAATAACAAATGTTTTTTTCTGAAACTCATAATAACAAATGTTGTACATAAGAACCTCTCTTATTAACAAACAATGTATCAAGTATCTTTACAAACGTCAAAACCCTCTTTTCATTTTGTTTAACTACATCGACATTCATTCATAATCTTTTAACTTTATTTGCACCTAAAATATGCCAAAAGAGACAATGGTAATTTCTGAAATGGTCGTTATGGTTCAATGGCTGTGTGTTATAAACTTAATGTTACAAACATATATTGATATCTGCTAAAAAAAGAATATAGATTTAAACACACACAAATTCGACCTTTTTGTGTGTGTTGGATGTCGGTTTCATAAATCGAAATCTTTGCTTGGATTTTTCGATAGTCAGATACGATGGACTAAGATCCATTTCAATTTGCTATTTTATGCAATTTAATACTATCTGTAAACTTTAATCAAATAGTCGTAACTTATCTGTCATTGTCTTTTTCAGATAATGTCAACGCTTTTGAAGTGTGAACATAAATTAAAATATCAAGCTTTTATATTACATGGCTGTACTTTACAAAAAAAAAATCATAATACTTTGTTTTCTTCATTAGATTTATAGTTTATAATTTTATTTCTTACTAGATTCGTCGTTATCACAGATTTTCTTTTAAAAAGAAATATATAAGATTAGCCGTGTGAATAAGTCATCAGCGAAAGGGAAGACAATCTCGAGCATCGTGATTCATGTTCGCTTGATTTTGAATACAAACAAGCTGGAAACAGAGTGCATAAAATTAGGATATATCCAACTTGTTTTAAGAAAATAATTTATATTTCAATACTTAAAAGTAATAATTGTAATAATTTAGTTGTTGTTTTTTTGTAGTGATTTAAAATGTAAGGTCAATGAAGTTCACATGAACTAATTAGTGTGTTGTTCTTTTTATGGGTTCATCATGTGTTATTCTTTTGTTAATCAGTGTATGTATGCATCTAGAGATAATTGGTATCGTGTAAATACGAATGATAAATATACATACTATTTTATATTTGGTTTCTGTAATTGAGTTTTTCTTCTTTTCTTTATTGAAAAAGTGCAGAATTTAAGGTTCTCTTCCTCTTCTGGTGATATTCTTGAACATACTTTTAAGATATACACAGATTTACAGATACGGATCATGTGAATACCACCACATATCACCAATCAAGGATCCAATAATTGTGGTTGTAAAATATTTGATTCTGAGATCTCATTCAATAACACATAAAATAGTAAACTAGATTAGTTTTAACGTAAAACAAAGATTATATATAGTGATTAGTGAAATATCCGTATGAGTTGTTTACGGGATATGGGTTATGAAGAACTTGTTACAATATAGTGCTTGGATGTTAGAGAACCAAAACATATTACCATACAAAAACCTAGTAAACACTTGAAACTAATGAAGAAACGAAGGGAGGGAAGACTAGTATACCTGGAAATGAAAGACTGAGGCGAGCAGAAGAAGAGACTAGAGCAAATGTGAAGAAGAGGAACAAACATAACACAACCGAAGAAGATGATGAATAACCCATTCTCTCTCTCTCTCTCTACATATATATTTCTCTCTCCTCTCTTCTACTATATTTATAGACCAGAAAATGTCTCACACCGGCCCTTTTTTTTTATCTCACAACGGGCCTTCGTTTTCAAAGTCTTTCTTACATTATATAATCTTCTGATTTTTATTAATATACCCGCTTCAAAACGTTTAATTTTACATAATTGCGTTTGAAAGGAACATATTCTCTATAATCTAATGGGTTTGTATTCAATGCGTGTATGTGTTTGTTGTTGACAAGCACAAAAAAGAAGAAGGAACATGATTGCATTTACATTCGGTAGGTATGACAAGATTGAAGTGGGATCCCTTTAAACCATCAACGAACTAATTAAAATCTTTTTTTTTCATTGTATTGATTCAAATAACAACAAAACTCATTTGCCAACCTGGAGTAGTCCCGTGCATGCAACTGTATTCGGTGGAATAGTTTCATACTCTCATTGTATAAATTATATCTTAATTAATTCATCACATATATTCACTTTGATAAATTATCCACACTAATACTAACCAGCTGAAAAAAATAGTATAATCCTATCAAAAAGCTGTCCATAAACATATCTATCCATTTCATGATTCGTAAATTTATGAGTATGGTTTGGGTTTTTACATGAAATGGCTAAAACAAGTCCAAGAACAATGCAAGGGACTATTTTTGACACAAAATAAGTATAATAAAGACCACTCAAGTCTAGATTATCAAGAAGCACAAAGCATTATCTCGTATCCATCATCATGAACATAAGCAACATACAAGTTTACACATAGCATAAGAGATCCAAATAGTTCAAGCAAGGAAAGGATCGTGCACACTGGGAAATACCCATATCATCAAAATCATCATCGTTTTTTGAAACCATATTTCTTACGTTCATAGAAGAGATCGGTCTTGGCACTCCCAAGGTTGACGATCTTGGGACAACCATCTCTGTCTTTCTCCTGTTGCGTACACTCTTTGCAGTAGTAAGCATCAGAGATCCCAACCCCTCCGCAGATAACACAGCGGCCTTGGAATGAACCGTAGTTGCATTCGTCACAGATACGCACCAGAGTACAGGGACGCACGTAAGAATCACAAACCACGCATTTGCCGTCGCACTTCTCACAGAGTCGTCCAATGGCAATGCCTGGTTGTTTCCGGCACATGATCAGATCAGGGTGATGCTTTGCCATGGCTAGTGAAACAGAGACCTGCACACATATGGTGGGTATGAGAGTATTGAGCTTATACAAGGAAACTGAAGAACAAGAACAACTTAAAGTGTTATTTTCACTTGTGTCTAAACAATCAAACCCAGAAAGAAAAAAAGTTAAACTTGGAAAATGAAGTTGGTTTAGTAGTGTTAACTTCTCAGAGGAATATCGTCGAACACCTTACATGCGCAAGTCCCAGCCAAACATTACTCTCACAAGATTGCAGATTCTAGAGACATAATCAATTACTCTACGAAAGCTAGTTAATACTTTTGAGATGAGAAAACAAATTAAAACAAAAGAAGGAAATCAAGAAGCATCACAAACCCTATAAATTCAAAATCAAGAAACAAACGAAGAAGACAACCAATCTATTTGAAGATTAAAAAAAAAAAAAAGCTTACAAGTCAATGGAGAACAAACTTGAGCAAATCAAGAGACTGTTGCGACGAGAAATTTCCAGAGCGCCAAAGATCAACCAACCAAGTAAGAAGGTCTGGAACTAACGAAGCAAGGAGGATATTTAGCACGAGTAGGGCCTTCTAAGTCGGTCCACTTAATATGGGCTTTTTATTTTGGGCTTAAAAATTCTCCATCAAACCAAACCAAACCGGCAAGCAATCTAAAAGAAGGATCCAAACCAAACACGGTTAAACAGCAATCTGAGTTACGACCAAGTGTCGCTCTCAGTCTCAAATCCTACTTTTATTTCATCAGCCGTTAGCTTTGACTTTTGACTAGCATAACGTGGCTTTGTTGCTCTGCTTTATTTATTGTTAGGCATTTCCAACCAAACTTTATTTTTTTTTCTATTTTGGAGTAAAAATAAATATAAAGTAAATTTGTTTCAATTATATTCTACTTCTCACTCCATAATGAATTTTACTCTATAAATTAAATAATTTATTTTTTGTTTGTTCATTACTCCATAATCATTTTTATTCTATTTTAGAAAAAAATAAAGTTTTACATTAGATATACTTTTAGTGCCACTAAATGTCAAAAGGACGAGTTCAGCGGATTTGGATATGTCCAGATATGTTTATTTTTTTCTGGATATTTTTGATCAAAGTCCAAATAGAACCATGTCCAAATAAGACCATGATAAAATAGGACCATGGTCAGTAGACTGCCCATAAAATCTAGATGCATACTTAATATAAAAATTTTATTTTAAAATTAAAATTATATAGATTCTAAATTTCATATATAATATTTTAAACTTGTTTAAATTCCATATTTTACAAAAAAGCTTATACATTAAATCTAGAAAAATCCATTACAAGATATCTCTCAAGTCCTAAACTTTAACTGAAATAATATTACAAGAAAAAAAGTTAATTATGATGGAAGATTTTGTCAAAAAATCGTTGAAATAAACTATTTCCGATGAATTTCTGACAAAAAAGTTATTGGTTACATCTCATTGTAAACATAAAATTCTTTAAAATTTGCATTAAAATATTAAAACGATACTTATTTTACAATAAATTTTTTCTCTAAAACGATACGAAACGGACTGAGTAAAAGAAAAGTTAAAAATAACAGGTACAGTCCAACAAATCCTTCCAAGTTCCAATGATTTTTTAGGGCATCGTTTATTATTATTTTTTTTTCGAACAATTTTTAAACATCGTTTATTTACTAGGGCTAGCTTTGTGTCTTCCAATGGTAAATACCAGAGTTTAGTAGAGTAATCTTAATCCAGTAGGGCTACAACTACTAAATGTGGTCATTTATGGTAAAACAAGTTACAATACCTATTTTTCTTTTAAGTAATTTCAAACTTCATAGTTTCGTCCTTTTTGAAGATGCAGTTCGTTGAGGCTTTATTAACTTGGTAGAAGACAACGTTACCAAGTTACATGCAAAGGACAACATATAATAATAACATTTCCTCCCTTAACTCTCTTCAAGCTTCTTTAATGTCGACTCTTCAGTGTCTCACTTTCCTCTTCTTGTTTCTCCTTCTCCAAGTCGCCACTCCTGCTTCACCTCTCCCTCTTGCCGGGAGAAGGCCGATCCTGGACAACAGCAACCACAGCAACTTCGCCAAACATCCACGTCGGGTGGTTTTTCCGGTGAACAGAGGTAGCTGCGATCTTTTCTCCGGCGAGTGGGTACGAGATGAGACCTACCCACTTTACCGAACGGAAGAATGCGGCGGAGGAATGATAGATCCGGGATTCGACTGTCAGACTTACGGCAGACCTGACTCCGATTATCTCAAGTTCCGGTGGAAACCTTTCAATTGCGACGTCCCAAGGTTAACAAAACTCACTCACTAGTTAGTTTGTTAGACTTCTACATCGATTAAGTTAATGCCATTTTAATTATCCTGCTTGTAAGGAACATTTTTATCGAGTTGTTTATCTGTCATCCAGTATTTAGACATATATACCTAAGCTTATGCTTAGAAATTTAATCTAGACAAATTCATTTACTCTTAAGATTTAAAATTAAGCATATCTTAATGAAAAAATAATTTAAGCCGTTTACATTGTATATTTGGATCATATCACTGGTCCTATAAATTATAACACATTTACAACAACTACATCTACATGTGTACAATGTCTTATGGTTATGGTAATGGGCATTTTTCACAGCTTTTATAATTAAACATATAGTCAGGGTGTATTACTTTGGACAAAAAAATGTTATGGAAGAGGTGTAATAAGTACAATTAAGTTTAATAGATTCTATTTCTATAAACAAATTAAACCGAATTAAATGATTTGATGTTGGCGGAGTTTGGTGCAATTCAAATAATTACTTACAACATCTAGAATAAAAATATCTCACTAAAATTCTAATGAATTATATTAAAATAAAATATTAATAAATTATTATCTTGTATATCTCAAAATTATAAAAGTTACATAAAATCTCTCAAAAAAATAATGTGTGCTGTGTGGTTTTGTAATCTTGTATATCTCAAAACCACACAGCACACATTATTTTTTTGAGAGATTTTATGTAACTTTTACAATAAGATGAGTGTCTCAACTTAAATGTATATTTGAACTCAGAGATATAATTATGTTTATTTATTTTTATGTTTATTTAAACATAATTATATCTCTGAGTTCAAATTTACATTTAATTTGAGACATTCATCTTATTAAAATTTCTCCATTGGAATTGCTCTAGTTATTAGTTGAGGGACGATGCAATGATTAATTAATTTGGTGTAACTGGTTTGTTGTGGAAAGCAGGTTTAATGGGGTGAAGTTTCTACAAGAGATGAGGAACAAAACAATAATGTTCGTAGGTGATTCATTGGGTAGGAACCAGTGGGAGTCGTTGATGTGCATGATCACTTCATCAGCACCGTTCGTTCATACACATATCATTCATGAAGATCCTCTCTCTACCTTCAAGATCCTTGTAAGTTCCAACACAAATTTACACTGTCGGTTGAATTGTATCAATTAAACTCGTGAAAATTGAGTCAAAAGTATAATCCCAAACGTCGTTGTCAGCTCTGATTAGCTGCTCAACTTGACGTCGTCGGTGGCACTTTCACTGGTCCAATAAAGGGAACAATAAACATCAATACTATTCTATTATGTGCATTGTAAACTCTATTATACTTCTGCAGTTCTGTGCATGAATATGAAATATTTAACATTTTGGTACTTAGATGCAAGATCTACTGATTAGAGTAAGGTCCACTAGCTAGTATAACAAAACATGTCCCTCTTAATTAATCTTTGTTTCAGGATATGCTATATCAAAACTTTTAATGTAACTTTACGTCCCACTTATCTATTACCCAATCAGACTGAAAACAAATTTAGTTTGCTGAAAACAATTCAGGTTTTTTTTCTTTAGAATTTAGTTCAAAGTGACGTTTGGCGCACACAAAAAAAAATCACATATTTTTCTTAGATCGTTCATATTAGCTTCTATATTCATTCTCGTTGTCTCTTGCGTTCTCTCATTCTCTGGTTGTTATGCGTTTAATTACCATTTAAATCGTAAGTCAAACATCATATTACTTTAGTTTTTTTCTAATATATATACATGGATGAATCAATGACAGGATTACAACGTTAAAGTATCATTCTATAGAGCTCCTTATCTCGTAGACATAGCAAAAATTCACGGAAAGACAACTCTTAAACTCGATGAAATCTCTGTCGATGCATCCAATGCTTGGCGCACAGCCGACGTTCTGCTGTTCAACACTGGACATTGGTGGAGCCACACAGGGTCTCTACGAGGGTAAGCTACATTGTAACCCCTATAAGGTGAATTATCATGTAGTGATCAGGGGGTATAGATCTTCTGTACGTGGGTAAATACAGGGGGGGGGTAAATAGGGTGAAAAGTGAAAGTGTTTTGGGAGTGAGTGAGACAGGTGGGAGCAGATGGAGATAGGAGGGACATATTACGGAGACATGGATAGGTTGGTGGCAATGAGAAAAGGACTAACAACTTGGTCTAATTGGGTCCTTCGTTATATCAACTCTCCCCTAACTAGAGTTTTCTTCCTCTCCGTCTCACCCACACACTACAAGTATGTCCCTCTCTCTCTCTCTTTTGTTTTTTCTTATAATTTTTCCAAGCTCTTACTACAAGTGTGCTTATAGTATATGAATCAACCTCATCAAAAAAACCAAATGTCATGTATGATATATATACATATGTGAGTTACTAATTTGGAGATAACAAAGGATATATAAAATAAAATAAATTATAAGTATTTAGTAAAAAATAACTACCAAAGTGTTTAATTAATTAACATAACAAATTAACATAATTACACACATGCGTTGAATTGAGGGTGTTGCTAACTTGCTAGATCTTGCCAAACCTTATTAAATATATATAGGGCTTTGCTACCAAACTACTATCTAGTTCTTTACATTGTGACCTCATTTTCGCTAGCTACCCCAAAAAGATCTAGACGTAACTAAACACGTGCTCATAACAATTGCATTAGTTATTCCGTAAATGTATTAACGTTCCAATAAAAGTAGTTGCTTATGGCAAATATCTCTGTTTCAGCATTTCAAATCGAGAATTTTTTTTCTTGTAGAAAAAGTTCATGGTTAGTGGCAATGTGGGATGGATTTAACGTCTAAAAGAGAAAAAACTTTGCATTATTAACTTTAGAAAAAAAAAGACTGACAAGGATAACGATGAGAATAGTCTGTTCTACATGAGCTGTTTGTTTACTTAGAGCATCATTAACCTAAGACCCATTTTGGGTCTCTTATTTTTTTTTTTATTATTTTTTTTTTGCTTTTTCTGATTTATAAAAAAAAAATAAAAAAAAAAAATTTAACCAATCACGGGCCGACACGTGTCAGTGGAGCCCGCGAACAGTGCAAAAGACGGTTCTTATTTAGGGATTTTAGGAGCCGTCTCTTGCACTGTTCATGGGCCCCATATATAAGTGGAGTCCGCAAACAGTGCAAGAGACCCCCTTAAGAGACAGGGTTAATGATGCTCTTATGGGCCCAAATGATAAGTCTATTTGTTAGTTATCCCAGTGAGAAAGTTTCTCCTCATTGCGACTTGCAACGCAAGAGGATGTATAATGTACAACCAACATAACAATTAATGTTGTATCCCACCATGCCTGTCATATTTAATAACACTATTCCCTTGTTATAATTTTATAAGTAAAATTTAGCTTTTTCTTCTTCTTAATATGCATCAAATTGTGGAATTAACTTGTTGGATTTCAAAATTGCATGTTTACATAAAATCGAGAAAGTAAGTAATGATTTATATGAAAGTTGATGCGAAAATGTGTTGCAGTCCACATGAGTGGACTTCAGGAGCAAAAGCTTCAACGTTAACTCAAGGAGGAAAAACCTGCTACGGTCAAACGACGCCGTTCAGAGGGACATCGTACCCAACAAACTCATACGTAGACCAGAAGAAAGTGATTGACGAAGTGGTGAAAAAAATGAAATCTCATGTCTCACTGATGGATATATCTATGCTTTCAGCTCTCCGAATCGACGGTCATCCTTCAATCTACAGTGGAGATCTCAATCCTTCTCTAAAGAAAAATCCTGATCGTTCATCTGATTGTAGCCATTGGTGTCTTCCTGGTCTCCCAGATACTTGGAACCAGTTGTTCTACGCTGCTTTGTTGTTTTAAGATTTTGATTATATCATTTATCAACCAAATGTATCTGTTGAACTATAGTTTTGCTTTTTTATTGTATGTTGATACGTTTAACCAAAAATATAATTGTGATCCGTGAAGCTCTCTGTCATACTTATTAACTAATTGTTGTAAGAATGTGTCAGGATCTATTGAGGAAAAACATTAGTAATTAACCATGTTCAGTATAGTGGATAATCGAATACTTCAGACAAAAAGGTCCATACATTGGGCAGGAAGCTTCTGATTTTCTTCAAATAAAGGCTCATTGGGCCTCAAACTGCTTTTAAACAAACTTCAAGTAGTCTCAAGTTTTTTTGGGTTGATAATATACATTAGATTTTGATCTCCACTTTTAAAACTTGTGATTATTTTTCTGATTGAGAAAAAAATTATTCAATAAAATTATTCATTTAAATAGTTTATGTATTTATAATTTTATATAATTATATTTATGGTATTCTTCTATTATTGTTTTGGTAAGAGGCACTCTTCTAAATTATTTCTGAAATGATAGATGCATTCTTTGTAAAAAGATTTTTTGAGGTGAATAAATTTAAAATTCATTCGAAAAAATAAAGAACTACGAGCACCAGCCAAACTACTCAACCCTAGAAGATCGCTCGGAGAATTGCCTAAAAGAGAAAAGGATAGTCTGAAGTGTAGACGTTCTTATGGCACATTTCTATTTAAGATACATAAGTATTATTAAGAAGAAAAGTTTCAAGACAATTTCAAGGTGAACCAACATACTACTATATTTAACCAAAAGAACAAGAACAACACGAAAACAAACGGCTGAGTAAAATAAATGGAGAATTTGCCAACTAACCAAGTTTTCATAATTAAATCCATAACGAATTTTCACCAATTTCATCCGATATTATCTTTTTATTTTCTAAGTTACCAGTGGCAAAGAGAGAAAGAAGAGAATTTATGTCATCGATAATTTATAATATATGGACAAGATAAAAATGCACCATTGAAAATCATATTAAACATATAATATGACATCACTTAATTAATCATCACATACAAAAGTTCAATTTTTAAAACAAAATACAGAAGAACAAGTGGTGAAACAACAATGCACGATATGTAAAAACCTATTTTCATAGATAAGATATAATATGGACTATGTACAAAGAGTAAATAATATATGGTCTATTACATTTACATACATAAAGTCATAAACTTGAAGATCGTATAAAAATAGTATAGAACTTATAAGAATTTGATAGATAAATTATATAAAAACTCTACAAATAGTATAATCCTAAAACCTTATTTTCAATTCACCCACCCTTAAATATTAAACTCTAAATACTAGTTAATAAATCCTAAATCCAAATATAAAATATAATATATACTTATAATATTATAAGTAAAAATAACATCTGAAATACTTACAATAAAAATAGAATGGAAGCATATCAAACGGTATAGTATATATCAGTTCAAATAAAATATTTATTAGAAAATAGATTTTGTTTATCTATGGTTATCTAAGTTGCTTCTAATAATCATATGTATCCAATAAAATATTAAACAATATGAAATAAAATTATAAATTATGCATATGAACATACATTTCCATCATATAAGATTTTGCAAATGAGAATATAAATATAATGAAATAGACTAAATAATATAGTACGTATTGATTAAATTATCAAATGATATAAAAATATTATAATATGTATGATTAAATTAGTAAATAGTATATAACTTAATTTTACAGTTGTTATATTAAGATGCAATGGTAATAACGAAGAATGGGTGGGTAGGTAGAAAGATGTAATAGAAAAGATGGTGGTCATGGTGATTAATGATTATGATGATGGACATGTGATGGATGTGGTCATGAAGAAGTTGATGGTGATTAAAGAAAGAGGTGATAATTGTTACAGAGGAAGAAGTGGTGGTTGAAACGACAATAGAGAAACTTGTGGCGGTAGCGGTTACATCAATGGCAGTGGTTACAAGAACTGCGACAGTGGTTACATATCAGTTGGTGATCATGGTTGGAGGAAACTGTGATCGTAGATATAAAGAGGCATTGAAGTGGTAGCCATAGTGATAATACAATGGTGAAAATGATGTGACATTTATGAATATGGAAGAACATAAAGCAATTATCAGAAAAAAAAAAAAAATAGATAAATAGTGAGGACAATATAGTATATATTGTAACAACTAGAGGCTTTTATATTTTAGTTAGATTCTTAATTATTAATTTTTTTGAATGCTACTAAGTGTAATTTCTCTATTTTTAAATTGGATGTTTTTGAGAATTCATACAAAAGAATTTCACTATTAACAAGACTTGTTATTCCTTATATACTAAATCACAAGTCACTCAACCAATCATATTATGATATGTATATATATCTAAAAATCTATAAACTAATTAAAGTAAAAAAGTAAAAGTAAAAAAAAAATAACTAAAAAAATATTTACAATCGTTAATTTTCTTTTTAATTCTCTTAAATTATTTTCAGATTATTAAATTTTAAATCTCTATTTTTCTCAAATCACTATCCACCACGTTTAAAAATGAATCATGTCTATAAATCCTAAGAATGATTTCAAACTTCCTCATCTTCTATATACTTTTCAATAACTAATTTGTTCTCTCTTTCTTAATCTAGATTCAGTTTATTCTTCTTCTCAACCTTTTTGTATGATTCACAAATGCCAATTGAGTTGCAGTTTTGATTTAAAATGTAAACATAAAAATATTTTTTCATGTTTAGATGATCAAATATTATTTATTCCATTTCAACTATTTGAACTGAATTTATTTGAAACCAATCTTTGTTGTCTCTTATCTACTAAATATAAAATTTAAAAAGTAATGCTAAACTATAACTGAATTGTTTTTCTAATATAAAACGTATTTGATTTTCTTTTTTCTTTGTAATATGCATAAAAAAAGATTAGCCAATCCGTACTGTTGTGTGGACAAATATCTAGTTATTTTTAAATTAGAAGACCTCGTGTGAATTGAAATAATTAATTTCCCAACAGTCATCAAATGGAAGCCAAGAAAGAAGAACCAAACAAACCAAGAAGACTCCTCCGAGTCCTCAAAACGGTCACTTGCTAAGAAGCTGCGACTGCGACCAGCCAAAAAAATATCCATCCAATCAAATTGCAACTCGTAACCTTAACAGGGCCCCAGAAACGGTCCTAAGAATTTGTCTGCATTCATTATTTAGCGAAAATGAGTTGAAAAAAAGTAGAGAGTCAGCATCAACACTTCTTTAACACAGATACGTTACCTAGTTGTAACGCCACATGCCCAGATTATTTGTTTATTTCCTTTCCTTTTAGACGTGTTTTGGACTTAAAAGTTAAATATCCTTTTTAGCCTCACAAATCAAAACAACAAAACTGCTTACTTCATATTCTTCGGAGCGGAGAATTGCTGTCTTGTCCGGGAGGGAAGTTCCACTGTTGTAAAGATGTTTTTGATAAAATCAATTCACTTTTCAACTAAACAAAAATAGTTACGTTTTTAAACGTTGATTGGGTTCTTTTATTAATGTATTTTTTTTTTGTAAAATTAATCAAATGATATAAACACTAACATTAAATTTTATAACCCAGCCATTACACTATTTATCTCAAATACTCCCTCCGTTTTAAATTAGAAGTCGTTTTGGAGTAGAATTTTTGTTTCAAAATAAGTGTCGTTTTCGGTTTTCAATACAAAATTTATTGGTAATATTCTCTATTCTATTTTTCTATTGATTGATATATGGTTAGGTGTATTGGTAATAGTGTTTTTATTTTGAAAATATGTAAAATTAAATGTTTCCTTAATCTGTGTGCATAAACCTAGAACGACAATTAATATGAAACGGAGGGAGTATAATTAAATGCATTTCTTTTTTCATTTGTAAAACATAGCTTTATAAAATAAAATCACCAAAAGCAAAAGAAATATAATTACTTTTTCTTCCTTTTTAAAAAGAACTGGTCAACAAGAGTAGGATTCTATTTTAGCTTAGTTCTGTTTTTCTCATGAATAATATCTTTTTTTGTGGAATGTTAAAACGACACAGCCGTAAATACAGGAATGAAAGTTGAAAGAAGGGCATATACGTCATTTTGAAAGTCAATGGAATTAGACTAAAGAGAAGCGGCTCGATAAACACGGACTCCATTTATTATTATTCAACAATTCACACCTTCTCTCTCGTTTATATTTAAACCTCTTCCTCTCTCTTTCTTTTGTCACAAAAAAAAAAAAACAGAACAGCAAGGAAGACAAAAGAAGAGAGACAGAACAATCTTCTTCAACAATAAACAATCTCAACCTTCAAACAGAATTAACTTAAAAGGGTTTGAACAAAACCATGTCTTGTTCCGTCGCCGTCTGCAATTCTCCGGTGTCATCTCTTTTTTGCAACAAAGCTTCTAAACTCTCTTCGCCGCATGAAACCGTCTCAATCACTCTTTCCGCCTCCGCTGCTTCTTCCCCTAAATCTTCATTTCGTCTTCGTTTCAAGAAACCACCGACGCCGTTAGTCCTTGGATCGGACTCTGTTTCCACGCAGTCTCTTCCCGGAGGGGTTCTGAAGAGGAAACGACCGACGAGGCTCGATATACCGATTGCTACCGCGTCGGAGATTACGGTGGCGACGCCGAGGGAGGAGAGCAGAGAGGTGGAGAGGGAAGGAGATGGTTACTCTGTTTACTGTAAGAGAGGAAGGAGAGAAGCTATGGAGGATCGCTTCTCCGCTATAACCAATCTTGAAGGAGATCGCAAACATGCGATATTCGGAGTTTACGATGGTCACGGAGGAGTCAACGCGTCTGAGTTTGCGTCTAAGAACTTAGCTAAGAACGTTTTAGAAGAAGTAGTTGGTTGTAAGAGAAACGAGTCTGACGTGGCAGACGCGGTGAAACGCGGTTACTTAACCACAGACGCTGCGTTTCTTAAGGGGAAAAACGTTAAAGGCGGTTCTTGCTGCGTCACGGCTATGTTCAGAGACGGGAACCTCGTGGTCGCCAATGCTGGTGATTGTCGCGC
This sequence comes from Sinapis alba, assembly GCA_012274485.2. NCBI lineage: Eukaryota > Viridiplantae > Streptophyta > Magnoliopsida > Brassicales > Brassicaceae > Sinapis > Sinapis alba. Next base: position 549,842 of record MU105599.1, read on the forward strand.
CGTTATGAGCGTTGGAGGCGTTGCGGAGGCTCTTTCTTCCGACCATCGTCCCTCTAGAGATGATGAACGGACAAGAATTGAAACCACGGTGAGAATCTCTATCTTTTTAGCTGAAACGTTTAATATGGAAAGTATGGTTTCTAATAATAGATTAATCATTTTGCAGGGCGGATATGTTGATACGTTTCGTGGTGTTTGGAGGATTCAAGGATCTTTAGCTGTGTCGAGAGGAATAGGTGATGCTCATCTCAAGAAATGGGTTATAGCAGAACCAGAGACGAAGACCTTAAGAATCGATGAGGAGCACGAGTTCTTGATCTTGGCATCGGATGGTCTATGGGACAAAGTGAGTAACCAAGAAGCAGTAGACATTGCTCGCCCCTTCTGCTTAGGAACTGAGAAGAAGACATTGTTGTTAGCATGTAAGAAGCTTGTCGATCTCTCTGCTTCACGAGGCTCTTCGGATGATATTAGTGTGATGTTGATCCCTTTGCGCCAGTTCATCTAGAAAGAGAGATTTTTAGATGATTTTAGTTAGAAATTGGAGGGCTTCTTATGATTTTAGCTTCATGTATAAGTAGATTAATCATTCATTTATTCTTTCTAACTTTGTGAAAAGATAAGCTCAGTGGCCTATGTATTTGTATGATGCATTGGTCCAGTTTAATATAATTATCAGTTCATTATTGTTATGTGTCCTATATGTATAATGTAGAATTAATCTAATTTCAAGAATGAAGAGGGCCAAGAGGCCATTCGATTAAAATATTTCCAGCAAATTTCACCAACATTGGGCCAAACAGAAAACCAAATCATCTGAAATCAATTATCTGCACACATGTAGTTTAGTTTTGATCATCAATCTATACTATTATTTAAGAAGTGAATTTGCTGATTTGTCACATTCTCCATGATTTTAGGCTTAGTCAATCTTTTCATAAATATTTTTAATAATATATTATATATTTTAATAATAGTTAGTTTTTGAAATATGATAATTACAATATTTCATGTACACAAATATTTAATATTATCTTATTTATCATTATATAAAAAGAATTTCACATAATTTTTGGTGATTTTCTTATTTTAATAAATAATCTTTATATATTAGATAATAAACAGTTTAAAAAAAAATATGATAATTATCATCTCCAAAAATATTTTGAAAAATTATATATATATATATATATATATATATATATATATATTGGTATTAAAAAGGTTATATATTTTTATTTTTTTTTGTTAATATAAGCTCAACAATAGTATATATAATTTATCATTTTTAATTTATTAGTGTTTAGTTTAAAAGAATTACGTTTTCTGATAATTATAACTTTATGCTAATATGTATTATCACAAAAACCCATGTTTATTTTCTACCGATACTAAAGAATTACTCAATTAAATGCCGTATAAGAATCATACAAAAAAACAAACTTACAAAAAAATTGATGAATATTTTAAAACATAAGAGATCTTCTAAACATTTCCAAAACATTGGTGGAATTATTTATTTGTCTTAAATTAATTTTTTAAAAAATAAGATAATTCATATATATATATATTTTTGTTGTTATTTGGAAATACTATTTTCTATTATAAAATTTTAATGATATTATATTTATATATTAGATAATAAACAATTTAAAGAAAATATGATAATTATTATCTACACAACTATTTGATATTATCCTATTAATATTATATAAAAAAATTCTCTTATATGTCATGAAAGGATTATATCTATATTTTGGTATTAGAAGGTTATATATTTTTAGATTTTGTTAATATAAACTCATTGATAGCATATACAATTTATTATTTTAATTTATTAGTGTTTAGTTTTAAAAAATTGTTTTCTAACAATTGTATATTTTACTAATATGTGTTACCACAAAAGTTCATGTGTTATGTTTTACTGATACTATAGCAATATTTAGTTACATGTCTATGAGAAATGTACAAATAAACAAACTTACAAAGAAAAAAATGATGAATATTTTAAAACATAAGAGATCTCCTAAATATTTCCAAAATATTGGTGGAATTATTTATTTATTTTAAATCAAAATTTTAATAGATAAAATATTTTTTATATTTTGAAATAATATTTTCTATTACAAAAACTAAAAATTAAGATAAAAACAATTTTAATTAAATGTTAATTAAACAAAAACATTTGTATAAAGATATTTTCAAATATTTTTAATATGTGAGTGTTTTGAATTTTTTGACTATAGATATATTTTAAAATATTTTTAATATGTGAGTATTTTAATTTTTTTTGACTCAGTGATAAGCATATATATATTTTGATGAAAATTTGTCATATATAAATAATTTGATGTTTAATTTAAACTTTTCAAAAATATTTAAATTAATAAAATATAAACTAATAAATATTCATAAAATGAATATGCCCGCATTTGCAGGCACAACACCTAGTTGTATTTGTATCTCAACTGGGTTTCATGTAAACTTAAAACATGTTTTAAAAAAAAATACAAAATGTAAAACGTTTGATTGCGTTTAGCATAAGTTTTTTTCTTATATAATTAGTTTTATTTACATTTGATTATTTAAATTTTGTTAAATTTGATTTATTTATTTAAGATATGATTTAAAGTATATGAAAATACTCTTGTTTAACATGTGATTTTAAAGTATACTGAAACCAATTTTTTGTGATAATTTTAAATATTTTAAAATGGTGAAGATGACATATATGACATTATAATTAATTATTTCAAAAATCTCTATAGCTTTTCAAGATTATACTGGGCTTTAAAATATAGACCCAACATTTTATGGACTTAAATATCAATAGGTTTTGCATGTTTTGAACTGAACCGGACCAGCTCGATTGACATCTTTAATCCAAAATAACAAAATTGACTATATATAGTACACTGACCACATTTTCCATATCCACATTAGAGTATCTATAGTCGCATCTGTTACTTCGAATCATCATTATGAAATTTTCATATACTGTATCATGGATATAAATCTCAAATTTTAAACATATGAAAATAAATAAATAGAAAACCATAATGATTACCGACATGGATAAGGTCGATAAAGTGAAGGTACTCTGTCAAGATAGGAAATATATGAAATGGTATTAAAAGGTCGATAAAAGATAAATCAGATAGTCCACCCCTCGGAACACTCAAGTTTAGTTGTAAGCTCCATTTCAAGCCGTATGATTGAACTCAAAGATTGCTTCCACCAAATGAGTCTGTTCGATCTGCGTTTTCAAGGCTCTTTCTACACTTGGACTAATAAGCAACCGGGTTCCCCTCTGGCGAAAAAACTTGATCGTCTCCTGATAAACAGTCAGCTCCTAAATCTATTCCCCAACTGTACAGCTTTTTTCCTCCCTAACCTCTTCTCAGACCACTGTCCCTGCCTCATTGACCTTGCATACTCTACCCCTTCCTTTGGAACCCGTCCCTTCAAATTTTACAACTATCTCGCTAAACACCCGAGTTTTCACCTTGTGGTTTATGAAGCTTGGACCCAAGCCGGCAGCACGGCAAGGAACCTAACGGAATTGAGCTGGAAACAAAAACAAATAAAGAGTGCATTAAAAACTTTAAATAGAGAGAATTTTTCAAAAATTCAATTGAGAGTTAGTGAGGCTAACAGTTTGTTGCAAGTTTTGCAGGGCCAAGCGATGCAAACTCCAACAAATGAACTGTTCGAACTAGAAAGACAAGCAATCCAGCGGTGGAATTTCCTGAGGATGATTGAGGAGAGCTATTTAAAGCAGAGGTCCCGTATCAACTGGCTCAAAGAGGGTGACCAAAACACAACTTACTTCTTTCGGGTAGTGCAATCACGCTTGAGCTTCAATACTATCAGGTCTTTTGTGCTACCAACAGGCGCGCTGCTCACTGACCCCTTAGAAATGAGCTCCCATGCGGTTCGGCACTTCACAAATATTTTGGGCCCTCTCTTACCCCAGCGTCTGGCTTCTGTCTCAACTCCAGAATGGTTCCAATCAATAGTTCCGTTCTCCTGTACTCCATCACAATGCCTCCTTATGACGTCTATTCCCTCGGCTGAGGAAATCACGGTGATGATGCATAAACTAAATCCCAATAAGGCCCCAGGTCCTGACGGGCTGACCTCGGGGTTTTATAAGTCCTCTTGGCACATCATTGGTTCTGAGGTGGTAAACTCTGTCACTCATTTCTTCAGGTCGTCGTTCCTGCCAAAGACCACAAATTCAACAATTCTTTCTCTGGTCCCTAAGCATTCGGGTGCTTCAAAGATCACTGATTACCGCCCTATTGCCTGCTTAAACACCCTCTACAAGGTTGTGTCCCGTCTGCTTGTGAAGAGGCTCAAACCCATCCTCCCTGCTCTAATTGCCCCTAACCAAACTGCGTTTGTTAAAGGGCGTTTGTTAGTAGAGAACACTTCCCTTGCGAGTGAGCTCGTAAATGGTTACCATAAGGCTGTGGGTCCAAAAAGAATAACAATAAAGGTGGATATAGCTAAGGCTTTTGATACCTTATCTTGGAACTTCCTTTTCTCCTGCTTGGAAGGTTTGAATTTGCCTCCTATCTTCATCTCCTGGATCAGAGCCTGCATTTGCACCACGAGTTTCACTGTGGGTTACAATGGATGTGTGAATGGTTTCTTCAAGGGAACCCGAGGCTTGCGCCAAGGAGACCCTTTGTCACCATATCTTTTTGTGATCGCTTTGAATAACCTATCCTTCATGCTCTCTAAAGCTGCCCTTGAGAGAAGGTTTACCTATCACTTAAGCTGCTCAACAACTAAAATTACCCACTTGTGCTTCGCAGATGATCTTCTTATCTTTGTAGATGGCTCATTGGAATCGGTTCAGGCAGTACTTCAAGTTCTTCATGACTTTGAATTGCGCTCGGGATTGGCAGTCAGCGTGCATAAAACGTCATTCTTTTCCTCTGGTCTTTCTGTAGCCGAAACAAACTTGATCCAGTTCTCTACTGGCATGCCGATGGGTTCTCTCCCGGTGCGCTACTTAGGGGTGCCTCTCTGTACTAAAAAACTAACATTGCTCAATTGTGAAGGGTTATTGCAACAGATAAAAACAAAGTTCTCCTCCTGGAGTTCTAGAGCTCTATCGTTTGCTGGCCGACTACTCTTGATCAAAACCGTAATAGCAGGGATAACTACATTTTGGTGCTCCACTTTCATTCTCCCTAAGGCATGTGTCCAACGCATCAACTCCTTATGCGGTTTATTCCTATGGAAAGGCAACATCGAAGCTCATCACACAGCTAGAGTCTCATGGGAAACCATAACTAAACCAAAAGAAGAAGGAGGGCTAGGAATAAAAAACCTGACATTGTGGAACAAGGCCTGCTGCCTAAAACTTATTTGGCTCTTATTTTTCCAATCGGGATCCATTTGGGTGGCATGGTTTCGGGAGGAAGTTCTACAGGGGGACCTAAGCAACTTATGGATAACGTCACCAAATCGAAGGTTCTCTTGGCAAGTCAACAAACTTCTGAAACTCAGTCCCCTCATCTACAACTGGATACGGCTCCGAGTCTCAGATGGTCTCTCGTGTCGCTTTTGGACGGATAATTGGTCTTCCCTCGGTAACATCAGGAGGTTTCTTCATTTGGAAGCAAATTCGCTTCTGGGGATTCCGGAAATGTCAACTCTCGCGTCTCTCTATGAAGGAGGAACGTGGCATCTCCCTCCTGCCCGTTCTGAAGCTCAAGTTCAGCTTCATGCACTACTCACCACCATCCACCTAAATGAAGGAACTGATTCTTATGAGTGGGAAATAGAGGGGAAAATCTCAAACAAGTATGCTATTGGAGTGGTCTACGATCACCTTAGGAATCGAGAAGCTACGGTCTCTTGGCATCGACTGGTTTGGAATAAGGGAGGAATTCCTAAACATAGCTTTCTAGCTTGGCTGGTTGTGCTTAATCGTTGTCCTACACGAGACAGACTACGTAACTGGGGTCTTCAAACAACTCTGACATGTCTACTTTGTAATATTGCATTAGAGAGCCGAGATCATTTGTTCTTTGAATGTGTGTATTCCTGGGAGCTTTGGGATACAATGGCTTCTCGTTGTGGGCTCTCTCCGGAACGATCATGGCATAGAGTGTTGAATCAGCTACAAGGAATGAACCCTCGCTCTCCCAGAGGCATCTTGAATCTTCTCTGTTGGCAAGGTTGTATCTACTGGACATGGACTGAACGGAATGGCAGACTCCACCGTAACACATTCCGTTCACCTTCTGTCCTCGCTAGATCACTGGATAGACAATTGCGGGATCGTATCTTGTCCTTCAGAGACACGAACCCTCCTGCCTCCTCTGTTATGATGCAACAATGGTTGTCTTAATCCTGTGACTTCTATTCTCCTTTTTCCTTCAACTTCATCTTCTCTTTCTCTCTGTATCTTTCTCGTCTCTTCGTTACTCTCTATGTAACGATGTTTTTTCATTGGGCTGGGTAGCTATAGTAATGACTCTTGTTAGGTTTCTAATTGGGCTTTCGGACTAATCAGTCTAACTAAGGCCTGGGGCTTGTTGTATTTTCTCTTCTTCTGCATTTTAATACGAAAAATATGTTCAAAAAAAAAAAGATAAGGAGAACAAATAAGAAAAGAAGGATTGTGTTTGTGAAAAGAGGAAGAAGACAATGGTCAAAGTAAGAACGAACAAAACAACACGTGAAAGATAAACACATGCTTTTTTTTTGTGTTGTAGGCGGAGAACACGGTGCTATTTTCTAGTTTTCTAATGGACCCCCAAAACGGCACGTCGTTAAACTTTTCTCTTTGTTGTGTTTGTTCTAAATTTCTTATGTTACTTCACCAAAACCAAATCTCCGCCAATTTTGCAGTTAAGTCCCACACACATCATGTGTTCCACCACTTCAAATGTAACTAAACTACAAGTTTGTTTGCTTAACTTAGCTTCTATCAAAAAAAAAAAAAAAAATCTTAGCTTTCTTTTATTTCACTGTTTTCTTATTCCAGAAAACATATTTATGACGATGAAAGCCTAACAAATAAACACCATGACCTACATGATCGACATTGAGTTAATCAACTAAAACCTAATTTTACTTGTATTCTTCTTCATATATTAATTTTGAAAAATTCATGGTTTCACACCTATCTCATCTTATTACAATTTACAAGTCAAAGTCTCTTTTTAATCTCATTTGTACAAGACGAATGACGCATGGAAATAAAAAGTTTCTGAATCAGACTTCTCAACAAATCCATAACTTAATGAAAATAAACAAGCATTAGAAAACATCAATAATATATATAAATCACACTCACATCGCATGCAATTAAATATTAACGTTATAGAAGACAGAGTTCGTCCCCTCCAACTGGCCATTGGTTGGCGTTTACTATTATGATTCAAAACGTTAGAAGTGATGTCTTTGCGTGTGGTCCCTCATTTTCAACTGTATATTAACTACAGTCTATAGTATTTTTTTTGAAACACAAACTATAGTCTATAGTATATAAATTATTTACTCTTATAGTTACCCGTTTTGTAATTCATGAATTAATTAATGAATTGGAAGGGAATCGTAGCCATACGTGCAAATAGTTCAAATTATGTGAATTTTTTAATCTCTTAATCCAAAATGAATTGTCTAACACAGTTTGTGAAAAGGTTTCTTCACATTTACAATTACTCGGTTGCTTGTATGATTTGAAGTAATGTGCAGTCTCCACTGATCAGTAATTATATTGATCGTTTACATTGTGCAAAAATCTATCAAAACCATACAAATTTGTTTACATTTCTGTTTTAAATCATAGCTCTCATATTTTTATTAATTATAATTTTGCATTCCACTTTATACTGCAATGAAGTTCACACCACATTGTGACAGTCCATACCGCATCAACTACGCTTATAATGCTTCCACCGTCCAAATTCCTCAATTTTGTATTGTTATAAGATACTCATGATACCACACCGTTTACTACCGTTCGTATCGTTATCCTTGTGATACGAAGATCAGTGTGCATGATCTTGAATCGTTCCTATATAAAAAAAGCTGAAGATGATGTTGTTAGAGGTTTCTTCAGAGTTGCAATAACATAAGCATGTTGTGTTGTCGGCCACCTCAATTTCGAGTGTTTTCTGCTTCGTCTTTGTCTTCTACTCCCACGACACCTATCAACATAAACAGCAACTTATGTCTCTATTGTGTTTTGCTCGTTGCCATGCATCTTTAGTACCCAAAATACTATTTAATTTATTCAAAACAATTATTAAAGCAAATCAACAGAAATAAAAGGTTGTCTCTAAAAATGTCAAACACTTCTGATTATTTAAGCCTTTTATAATCCTCTTTCTGAGTATATACATGACCCAACTACTTTAATCACAGATAATACATATGTAGAGTCCATTTTGATAAGGAAAATACATTAAAAGTTAGTTGCACTTGCATTGTCTAATATTTTGTTTTCCAAGTGGATTGCTTGATCTGTAACTTGGTAATATGGTATGGGTCCATTAAAATCTCAAAATAATATCTTATTTTTTGGACGCTAATTGAAAGGATATCCAGCAAGTGGTGGACCTTTCATATAGTACTTCACCTTCACGGAAGGGCAGAGATCTCCCACAAGCAAGCAAACAAACAAAACAAACTTATTTAAAAACATATTTTATATTATATATATCTTTAAATAGGATAGTTGCGGCGGATTTATTTTTGTTTCAAAAGAATTGACTTTTCTTAATAAGTAATACCATAGGAGATGGCAAGTGTATAGAAGCAGCAGAAGTATTCGTAACTTGATGTTTGGTCAACCCATGAATTAGTAACTAATCAGTAGCATAATACAAAAATAAAATAAAAAAATTGATGAACTTTTCTTCTTTATCAACAGTATTTGTGAATAAGCATTCAAATTAAAATAGCATTTCTCTTTTTCATCCATCAAGAATCACGTTGAGTTTGTCAAAAAAAAGAGAGGATCACGTTGAGTAAATTTCTCTGTTTAGTTACCCAACAAAAAAAGAAAAGAACAAAAAGGGTTATTTAAAGTAGAGAGGTGGAGGTGGTGAAGGCACGTCAATAGTGCAATCGTCTAACAAAAACGTAAGTGAGTTCGGACAACTGGAGTCATTGGTCGTCTGTTCGAGAACGTGGACCAGCAGTATCGTGACACGTAAGTTTCACCGAAGTATCCCACCAAAGATCTAATTCTTTTAGGTGCGCAAGTGATAAAGTCATGAACCTCTCTCTCATGTCTTATATCAGCTTCTTTGGGGACAACTAACTCTGTTGCTACGCGATTCTTACTGACTTCCATTTTTTATTCGGTTCGCTATTTCTTTTGAGAATACCACGCTTCGCGTACTTTAAGTGTGCCGATGTACCCTCGTCGACATTGATTTTTTTTTTAAAATTTGAACTTAACATTGATTGTTGACAATGTTTGGAGATTATATGATCTGTATATTGAAATTTAGGACCAAAAACTAATGGTTCCATTGACATATATTGTCCAAGGCCGACCAGCTAACACGAATTGAAGACATGCATGCAGCTTAGTGGCTTTTTATTAGTACAATCGTTATATCCCATTTGAATTTAAATTTCCTAGAATACATGTTGCAAGTTTTTTCTTAATGATATTATATAAAACTTATTTTTATATGTTTTTGTTCGAGTGGGCATAAACTCAGAAGAATTCGTAATTCTATATTATTTTAGTATTCTAATTGTATATATAGTATAGCACACTATATCTTAACTTAAAAAAATATGATCACGAGATATGTATTGGTATGTCAGAAAAAGTTGATAATTTGAAACAGTTAATCATCCAAACTACTTTTGCTATCAGACTTATTTAATTTTAGGCAAAAGTAAAATCGTTTTGGAAAAAACTTATACTCCCTCTGTTTCATAATAAGTGTCATTTTAAATTTTTGCACACAGATTAAGAAAATATTTAATTTTGCATATTTTCTATATTAAAACATCATTTCCCATACACCTAACACTATTTCAACCAATAGAAAATTAAATTGGAAAATAAAATTCATAAATTTTGCATTGAAAATAGAAAACGACACTTTTTATGAAATAAAAATAAAACCTCAAAACGATACTCTTTGCGAAACGGAGGGAGTAGCGTTTATACCATCACATTTACAACTGTCTACGTTTCTTTATCTAAGTTCGGACCTAACATAATGTTTCTTTATCTAATTCCAAATCTGTCATAATGTTTCTTTATCTAATTCCAATCTGACATAGAATATTGTGTTGTGTATATAACTATAATTGATTGTCATTTTGTAGTTTTAAGCTAAAATAAAGAAAAAGTGATATGTATATGATTGGCTATTACGTGTGTTAAGAATAGTACTTGATTGGTAGATTACCACCGAATATTCCATGTTTGAACGTGTATTAACTCGAGTCAACAAAACAAAAATAAAACTAATAACGCACAACCAACAACAAAAGTCAACAGAAAACAAACATCCGAAAATCAATCGACACGTTTAGTTTAGTTTGCCGTTCCCACGATTCGTAGGAGAGATCTCATCACTTGTCGGCCCTAAGCTAATGGTCTCAACAGTAAATTAAAACAACCATTTTATTTGTTGAATATTTTTGTAAAGTTGAAAATAAGTGAAATTGCGTAAAAATGAGAGCCGTTGACTTATCCATTTTATCATATTTGGGGTAACGAATCAACGGACCCGATCAGACGGTAGCAACTTGTTTCTTTTGTTGATAAGGATAATATGGAAAGTACTCGGTTTCTTACAGAACATCCCGAGAACTTCTCCAAGTGTCGT